>JASFAT010002256.1:600000-876106 GCA_031353405.1 Baronia brevicornis | reverse complement strand
TGCTGCATTACATATTTTTTGTGTAAGCCATTTATATGTATTGTATTCTGAACTAATGTTTTAATTGTAAATGAAATAAAATTCCATTTATTCTGAACTTGGAACAAGACATAAAATATATATATATATATATTCATCATATATATTTTTAATTAGCTAATTAATAAATATAATTATTTATCAACATCTATACTTCAATTAGAATCTTAAATTATTTTAATTCATATTCTTATGACTTAAATGCTGTGGTAAATGTATGTGTAATGTTGTGTAAAAATTATATAAACTGTGTAGTGCTACAAATTATTCATTTATATATTAAAAGAAAACTTATTTTTTGAGACTATCAAGAGTTAAATTGTAAAAGTTATAGCCTTCACTTTCCTTAAAGGCTGACAATGCTTCTGCAAAGCCAATGGCACTGTGGATGTCTATGGGCAAGGTTGATTGCTTTCCATCAGATGACACGGCTGGTCATTTGCCTTCCTATCACATAAGAAAAAGAACAATGTACTAATTTATATTAAATGAATTATCTTTGTGTAGATTGGTATTCTGCATATTCAAGGAAAATCCTCATCAAGATTTGCAACCTTGCGTAGGTTATCTTGCGATCTAATTTCGTGGGTTCGATTCTAGCCATTCAATCCTATCGGTGTCTTGCTCGGAGTTATCTCCATTTGGTTACTCAATCTGTCAAGCCTAAGCCAACAATAATTCTACCATTGATGATGTCATTTTTACTCAAAATGGTCTTTGAACATCACTTTCGTTTTATCAAAGTTCATAGTCAAATTTCATCTAGCGCTAGACCTAGTTTTATCTTGGTGTTCAATTAGAAGAAAAATCTGTATTCATTACACCTTTTTTTACAATAGCTAAAATTAATTATATTCATCATCATCAACAGTCTGCAGCAGTCCATTGCTGGACATAGGTCTCCCCCATGGAGCGCCACCTAGCCCAATCTTTGTCTACACACATTCAGTTTCTGCCAGCTGCCCTGTGTAGATCGTCGCAGTAATATTATAATATACAAATAAACAAAACAAAAAGAAATAATTTTAATCTAACAAGTGTCATAAAATGGTTCTTGCTCAGCATATACAAGGCTATTCTATTGGAGCACCTGGTGCTGGTTTTCAGCAAAAACCAACATGGTCAGATCTCATCAACATTGTAGTGGAATTAAATAGGTATACTCTGAAATATCATACTGCAATGTCCTCTTCTAATGAAATGCCACATTAAAAGGGTTTGTAATAAATATATGCCACTATCATGACCATTTGTTTGAGTGTTAGTTCAGTGATGTTTTGAAGCAGCTGTCGCTTGGATAAATTTCTAATAAAACGAATAGTAACTTAATGTTTCTAAACTGAATTTATTTTCAGTATTACTTGACACATGTAGTATCCTACATCTTGGATGATAACGGGAGTTTTGTGATAAAGAGCCCTTAAAATTTGAAAAGCTGTATATATAAAATATTCTATATATATTCACGCCTATCCCCCGCAGGGGTTGGCAGAGACCACAGAGCTCCATCCGCTGCCATTCATCGCAGCGAAACGGCTCGTCATTGGTCGCTTTTCGCCCTCGTGAGAATCAGGACGTGACGGGTGGCGAACCACGTCGCCGTCATTTTTCGACAAATTAGGTATATTAAATTCGTCTTTAGTGAATCCCACGAGCCGCAAGGGAGGATGGAGGTCAGCCCCAGCAGAGCCCTGCATGCTGAGGTAAGGCACCATAGTCCCCGGGGGAGCCCGACCCCGGGACGATCGGCACGCTTACGACTAGGCTCGCCCCTAGTCACGCATCCATTGGCACGGCAGACCGTGGATTGGCGGAGAGGAAGGGAAAGGATAGAGAAGAAAGGAAGGGGCAGGAAAGGAAATGTGGATTGGGGGGGTTACCAGACTCGGAATAAACATTTAAAAATCCATATAAATATTTATTCCGATGCGGGAATCGAACCCGCGACCATTGACTCCGCGGGCGGAGGGCCCCGCCACTGAGCCAATCGGTCGTCTATATAAAAGGTTTGTCATTTTCAATAGTAAAACAAAGTGATGATGATCCATTTTATTGAAGAACCGATAATGGTTGGAGTAGTTGAGTGAGCCTTAGAAAAAGCATATGTTTCACAATATACTGCAACATGCTCATGATATGGGAATGTAATTTAACCAATTTTTTGAATAGCAGTAAAAATTCATAGCAAATCCGAAAATGGTGCAATGTACCTGTGTATGTTTGTGTATGGGTGTGTCGTTTTTATATGGGATGGAGGCCGCCCATAGATATAGACATCTGCAACACCTTTAATCAAAATGATCAAATACTTTTCTTTAATTTATTTACCATTAACAATACATGCGTGTATACTAGGTGGAGTTGCCAGTGAAACCCAAACTGAGCATGCCCGTATCTCGAGACCCAAACATTAATTACCAATCTTAGCTATGCAGCTTGGTTAATTTAAATAATTATAAAATACTCAACAAATATATATGTATATCGCATGCATTTGGTGTGCACGAAGGTCCTAATAAGTTTTACTATAGTTCATCTACCTAGCTATAAAGACTACAAATTTGTACCTAACAACTTGAATCAGAATATCCTAAGACCAGATATTACTGATTATAATAAATAAAATCCAGAAAGATAGAATTATTCAATTATTTTCAAAACAGCTATTTATAAAGCTATTTATAAAAAAAAATGTCATAATACTTCAGTGTCATTTTGAAAGATAGGTACCAAATGGGTTCATTTTAAAAAAATGTTTCCACATAATGAATTTCAGTGATTCCCATAGAAGAAAATACAAGAAACCCAAGCATAAAACACTGTCTACTACAAATCCAGAAAAATCAGTATATATCAAATTTTTTAAAATTGTGCTGTTTGCTAAAATCAAATAATAATGATTATATTATTTTAGAAAGCGTGTAATAGTAAAAATAATGTTGGAGAAACGCTAAAACCTCTCTCTCCTTTACTGGCTAAAGATTCAGAGTGGGTAGATATCTTGCAGACATCAAACACGAATTCTTTTAACAATGCTACATCAAAGGAAGAAGAAATATTGCAACTTGTAAAGTTAATTTGCATGCATGTTCTTTTTATGTCGCATCTTGTAAAGTATGTTATTATATATTTATAAATAATTAAGTTATACGGACATGTATGAATGCATACGTGTATATCGGAACACAGAGGCAGCTTATACACTCTAGAGCCTAGGGCACCGTGGGAGAAGGTGGCGCCACGTGCGCGCGAAATTCGCAAGTTTGCGCGCCTTTCTCTAATGCCCATTGCGACACATCCTGACCAACGAATTAATTTTTTTTTCCATGGGCTAGTGTAAAACTTCAAACCACTAGTAATGCGTTACTATCGCAAAAGTAAAGTTAACGTGATCTTATTGTGTATGGATGGATCAAAATTATTAATCCTATCTTATGCTTTTTTGACATATTTTTATATGGAGAAGGGGCACTAATTTCATCAGGCCAAGGGCGCCCGTTTTTGTAAGTCATCCCTGACTGAACACAATGTGTAAAAAACATTGTGTTCAGTAATGTATGTATTGACCCACACTTCTTTTTAGTTTACTATAAGTGTACATAGTACACTTATAGCAAACTAAATAGTTCGTATATATAGGTCGACAGTGAGGATGGTCCAGAAATGAAACCTCTAGCTATATTATTTCCTGATTTGATAGAAAAAGATCCACAAACATTACAAGGAGTATTAGATAAAGCTATGTCTACAACCGAAATCACAAAACATTTGGTGGATTTGGGTAAAAAAGCTAATTTTACGTTCATGAAAAAGACCACCCGACTTATTCCGATTAATAAGGTAACAAAATATTACTTTAGAAATAAAAATAAAATTTTTAAGAAAACAATAACTGATTGTTCTTTCACAGAAATGGTTGAAAAGTTTAACTGAAGATACAAACTCAATTAGATCATTACAATCTGGTAAAATTTGTGATTTTTTTTTACTTAAATATTATAATTTTTTGACTTAATATTTCGGTCGTTGTGGCAGATAGTACAAGTTACGAAACTGATATTGGAGCTTTGGAATCTAGTAGTAAGCCACATTAAGGAGGCAATTTAGTGTGACAAAGTTTCACATGACAATCAGAGTCTAAATATATAGAGACAGAACAACGCTTTCCTATTAGCTTATATTTTGATAATACGTATTTTTAATAAACACATGAATATAATACATTTTTATATATTTGATGGAATAAACATATTAGTTTAACACTTTGTTTTTTTTATTAATGTAGTACAAAATTACTCAAAATACCAAAGATAATAAAAAATAGATCGTCATCCTTGCCTTTTTCTACTATAATGTTGGCTGCTATACATTCGACGCTACTTATACAATTCTCAAGATCATTATTTATATAAACAGGCGTAAAATATGTATATTTAACTAACTTTGTTGGCGCAGCGACCCAAAATGGATCTTGGCCTCCAAACAAATCTTACCCCACTTTGCCCTGTCCTGCGCCACCTCCTGCCAGTTACAGACTTGAAGGTTGCGCAAGTCATCTTCAATCATGTCCCTCCAGCGGTACCTGGGGCGCCCCACAGGACGTCGTCCAGTTGGGCGACCCACATATGCTCTCTTGACTGCGCGATCCTCCCCCATCTTCTCCACGTGGCCCAGCCAACGAAGTCGTTGAGTTTTAGTCACTCCTATTACATTAGATTGGTCCACCAGATGATCGATTTCGGCATTTTTTCAATATATATCCAACTGCCATCATCACTTTTGGTTGGGCCCAGGATCTTTCGGAAGACTTCGTTCTGCAACTAAAAGTTTCTTCTCTTCCTTTAGCGTCAATGTCCAAGCCTCACAGCCATACGTTAGAATAGGCCGAATAATCTTATTATAGATTCGGAATTTCGTCTTTATACTGAGAAGCTTGGACACCCAACACCTTGTGAAGAGCTGCGCTGCACCGCAAGGTGTTTTGTATGCGAATATCGATTTCGTCCTCTCGATTGTTGGTTTCAGTCACAGTGCACCCCAGGTATTTAAATTTGCGTGCAACCTTATACAATGCATCTCCAACTTGAAGTTCTTTACAAGGGACGCGTGTTTTTGTATCGTCTCATGTGAAGATACTCTGTTTTATGGTGACTGATTCTGAGCCCTACCTTCTTGGCTTCAACTTCTAGAGTAGCGGCGGTTATTATGACTTTCTCACGAGTTTCACCTAAGAGAGCTAAGTCATCTGCATATCCTATCACCTTATGTTTCCCATTTAGCTCTACGCCAACGTCCAACTGTAGGACCTTTCTCAAGGTGTATTCAAGCACAATATTAAAGAGCATAGCTGACAGGGCGTCCCCCTGTTTTAATCCGGTTACTACTGTGAAGTCGTCCGTCAACTCACCTTCAACCTTCACACGCAAACCGCACTGCGATGTGGCAACTTTAATCATTGTGACAAATTTACGTGGAATAATATTATTAATTATTTAAAATATGTATATTTGCATATACATATTGTACGCCTATGTTTAAAGCATAGATGGTACTATAATTGCAATAATTATATAACTGCGAAATTGGGCTTTCTGGGAAAGGTTTTAGTTTGGAAGTTAGTTAGTTATAAATATTATCAATGGAGTCAGGCGTTTGCGGAAATCCATCACTATGTGGATAGTCAAAAGTTTTACGTAGCTAAGATCCGCGACAAGCAAAACAATAACAGAAAACTAATAATGTGTGTTTTTGTGCTGGGTGAAGTGGATTTGGAACTTAAACCAAAAACTTACCGAAAATCGGGCCATTCTCCACCCACCAACCACTATACACAACACCAAACACACATTACCACTTTTCCATCTTGTAAACGACACAAGTTTCGCCCCAACACGAGGCATCTTCAGGTATAGTAGACTCTTCGGAAGACAACCGAAAAGTGATAGTTATATATATTTAATGTCACCGAAATAAAAATTATCGTCATCGTCATAGGTATTTGTGATTGAAGTTGGTACTCTATCAAAAGGTTAACTTAAATTTATTCAGCTATGAAATTTCTGAAGCAAAGAATGGGAGTGTTATTCAAATCTAAAAATCTGTTGATTGTGTTTCGAAATGTGATAATATATCAAGTATACACAATGCACCAGAACAACGCAATGCTACCACTATTAGAACTGTCAAAAAACGGTCTCGGTCAAGGAAATAAATCAGAGCCTTAAGAGATTAAGAGGGGGGGGGTTTGGTGGCAACCACCGCCAAACGGACACGCATGGTAAACCACAACTTGAATTACAAAACTACCTTCTAAAACAATATTAAAAAAGAGGAGCTAAGGACTTTTCCCGCCAACTTATATGAGTTATGTTTTTATATCTTTTATTATCTATATATCATTATCAGTTATATTGTTTAATTGTGGCGGCGTATTATTTAATATAGTTCGATTAAAGCGTATATGTAAAGTAATATGAAATAAATGCGTGTATCGTGACTTTTTAAGTTGACTTAAAAAGTCCATAGAAAGTTTTAGTAAAATAGTCACCATTTTATCAGGACGTCACGTGACAAGCAAACTAGTACATTCCAAGTAATTGATATTATTATATTTTACTTGACACTGGAATAATAGTTATAACTAATTGTTATCAAAGATACAAAGAGGAGCTATAAGAATACAAAAACTTTTTATGTCCACGTAGTTAGCTCTGGATAACGCTAAAGGAAAGATGAATTCTAAATATGAGTTCATATTGGTTCATGAAAAAATTACTTAAGTGGACGCCAGAATATTTTTGCCCGGGGTGTTAGTGCCCCTAACTGCACTGAATAAAATATTCATTTTAATACTAGGCTTTAACCATAACTCATTATTAAACTTGGACCATAAATGCTCACTGCAAGTTATATATGGGTCGAAAAAAAGAAAAATTATTCCAAAAATAAAACAAGCATTCAGTAATTAATTACACGTATTATTATTTTATAACATTATTTTGTCCATTTATTGCTTACAATCAAAAAAATATCTCAAAGTTTATCATTTAAATATTTGAAATTAATGTACATAACAAAGATTTCACGTAATGTTTATTTTAAATAAACAATTACTAAAAAATATAAAATAATATCTTGTTAATTTGAAATCTTTTGAAAATGATCATTAACATGACTTTAAAGTTCAAATAGGAGTATTTTTTTACTAAACGTCTTTCAAGGCTATCCACATGACGAATAATAATTTCTTACATATCAATCTAATATAGAATCTACAATAAATTAAATCTCAATAAATAAATAGATTTTAATCACGCTTTAAGTAATATTTTAAGTTTTGCTTATACACTTAACTCTGCTTGTATTTGAATCAAATAAATATAAGGTACTAAATATACATATATTACATTGTACACAAATGTATTTCACATGCTTTAATTACATTACATTTTTGAATATACTTTCTTAATTACTAACATGTTTCGCATAACGTTTTAAAGAAATAATTGAGCACAATATAAACAATATGATTTTCCATAAGCTAGCACTTTATTGAACTAAATATAAAAACGCTAAAATATATTTTATATACAATGTACATCAGCTTTCAAACATTTACCAACTTTTAAGAGACAAAGTACAAAAATATTGCGACCTATATTTTAATATAACTAAACAAAATTTTAAATGATGTTCTTATATTGTCTTTTATATTGAATAAAAAATTTATAAATATAAACGTAAAATTCTTAGATTATATATTTACAATGTGCTAGTTTTGGTAAAAACTATTTGATAGACTTTTTAAAAATAATGAATGATTGAATGACCCTTCTAAAAAAAATCTCAATTATCAACTGCGCAATACTTAAGATTCTTTGCACAAACGCAGAATTTATTTTCACTTTATTCAATAGAGCGAAAATTGGAAGGATAATATAAACTTCGAGTTTACGATTCTTTACTCGAATTGTATGGAGATATCAGTTTCTACGTCTTGGAGAGACCAACTCTAGTGTGACGAAGTTAAATTAGGAAAAAAAAATATATATAATTTGAAACCGTTAAGACCTGCTGATGGACCTATACTGAATGGACATCGTATTACAAGACTGATATTCACGCGAGCGCTTGGACTCTTAAGTCATTTTCTCAGATGGATTAAAATGTATAGACACGACAAAAAGATTAGTGTGGAAACACAATGGGAACGGCGCTGGGAGCAGAATTCGCGAGCGGCTATTAGTTCCTTTTGTATATGGACACAGTGGCAGAGTAGGGAATCGGAATCCGCCGCAGGCGACGCTAGTACAGTATAAAAAAGACCAGGATAACAATTTAAACAAGTTCATGCTGAAATATAAGTTGTATACTATACGCCGGTTCGATCCTTTTGCGGTATAGAATTTCTTGATAAACTCTCACATAAGTAGGACTGATCGCAAACGACACTTAAATAGATAGAGAATACGTCTTTGAGGAAATCTTAAATGAGCATGTAAGCATTAGTGACAATACTGATTGTTTTTTTTTTTGCATGAAACCCATCTTCACCTATAATGCCAAAACGTGGACATTGAGAATCCATTTGCTTCACAAGTTCAAAGGGGTATGGAGCGGACTATGTTCAGACATGACATGTAATAGTTCAAGTTCTTTAGTGGATATGATTCGAAATGAAAGTCTGTCGGAGAACAAGTCATCGACGTAGCTTAACTTCGAGTCAGCAAACTTAAGTTGCTGGTCAGGTTTGACGGAAAACTAACAACCGCCGTAGTAGATGAGCGTTGGAGTGACGATCTACGCAAGGAGGTTGGCAGAAAGTGGATACGTGTAACCACAACTGGGTTAGATGGCTTTGGGAGAAGCCTACGTCCAGCAATAGAATGCCGTAGATTGATGTTGATGTCGAATCGTATGATATCGGGATGATGACAGCACGTGCAGATATATATATATATATATATATATATATATATATATATATATATATATATATATATATATATATATATATATATATATATAGAATAAAAGTACTAAAATATAAGATACCTATAAGGAAAATTGGCTTTAAAACTGAAGCCTTTAATTCTATACATTTTCAGAAAATGATATTTTTGTTAATTTCTTTGGAATATCAATAGTCTATAAAATATTTCTTGTTTAAACTATTTAGCATCCTTAGTTTCCGCGACAGTAAGGTTTATATTCGTGACCTAAATTTTCACTTCAGACAGTTTACATGTCAATTCATTTTGAAAAACAAGCGAGTCATTAACACATTTATCTACTGTACAATGATGACACAGTAATAAGATATGAAACTAATTATTAAAAATAAAAAAAACTGGACCTCTTGCTCGCAAGTCTTACCGAAACGGTGGTAAAGGCCCTAGCTAACAAAACCTTCCCACAAAAAAAGAAAACGAAAATCAATATACATTACATATTAATTTATCCCGGTTTTTCATATCCTCGATATACACTTATAACAACGTAATACGTTCCCTACATCTTACGTAGACTTAAGACCAATATTGTTATATGGATCACAATGCTGGGTATTGTCTAAAAAGAACGGGAACAAGTAGCGAACTGGTATTCGTACGTGTAATTCTGAGACGCATTTATGGTGTAGTGCTGGAAAATGAGGGAGTGCGAACTCTGTATAACCGCGAGTTCTACTATTTATACAAGGAGCCTAATGTCACTAAAACCATTAAAATTGGGCACTTACGGTGGGCAGCCACATATCCTGTCATGATTTTTAACATGAAAAAAATGGGTAAACCAGACGGGTGGTTTTCACCCATTGGAAAGGATTACTGAATCATTAACTGGACGGGCAAAGAAACCGAGGCAAGCCAAAACTCAAGTAGCAAATTAGGAGTAGACTTTAAAAAAGGAAGAATGCTAGAAAAAGATCTTATTAGGAAGGATTTTCTAGACCAGGCAAAGGTTTATCTACGGTTATAACGCCTTTGATGATGATATTAAGTACAGATATTATCTATCGAATAAAATCTTTGAAATAAACACAGAATAACGCAATGAGAACATATTTTCTCTTTACACAGATAAATATAATTTAGGTAAATTACCATTAGTAACACATTTTAACGTTCATTGAAACGTCAGCATATTACATAGTTATTATTTATATTGTATATATATACATAATAAAATAAATGCATGTATTCGGCGGATTTAGGAATAATGGGTACACGCCTATTTTAATCTATTATTACAGACTCAAAACTACAAACAAATACGACAACCTAATGATATTAATATAATGACTTGATAATTTGTAATTGAAACTAGTAACGTTGAATTAATATAGATTATATTATGCACATGCTTACTAGGAATAAGATGTACTATCGTATTTTCAATATAGAAAATAAGCTTGTAGCTGCTCCAATGCCTTTAGTATATGATATTAACAATCGTGAAACATAGTTATTTACATAGATGTAGCCAAGGCTACATCTAATGTAAATAACTATGTTTCACGATTGTTAATATCATATACTAAAGGCATTGGAGCAGCTACAAGCTTATTTTCTATATTGAAAATACGATAGTACATCTTATTCCTAGTAAGCATGTGCATAATATAATCTATATTAATTCAACGTTACTAGTTTCAATTACAAATTATCAAGTCATTATATTAATATCATTAGGTTGTCGTATTTGTTTGTAGTTTTGAGTCTGTAATAATAGATTAAAATAGGCGTGTACCCATTATTCCTAAATCCGCCGAATACATGCATTTATTTTATTATGTATATATATACAATATAAATAATAACTATGTAATATGCTGACGTTTCAATGAACGTTAAAATGTGTTACTAATGGTAATTTACCTAAATTATATTTATCTGTGTAAAGAGAAAATATGTTCTCATTGCGTTATTCTGTGTTTATTTCAAAGATTTTATTCGATAGATAATATCTGTACTTAATATCATCATCAAAGGCGTTATAACCGTAGATAAACCTTTGCCTGGTCTAGAAAATCCTTCCTAATAAGATCTTTTTCTAGCATTCTTCCTTTTTTAAAGTCTACTCCTAATTTGCTACTTGAGTTTTGGCTTGCCTCGGTTTCTTTGCCCGTCCAGTTAATGATTCAGTAATCCTTTCCAATGGGTGAAAACCACCCGTCTGGTTTACCCATTTTTTTCATGTTAAAAATCATGACAGGATATGTGGCTGCCCACCGTAAGTGCCCAATTTTAATGGTTTTAGTGACATTAGGCTCCTTGTATAAATAGTAGAACTCGCGGTTATACAGAGTTCGCACTCCCTCATTTTCCAGCACTACACCATAAATGCGTCTCAGAATTACACGTACGAATACCAGTTCGCTACTTGTTCCCGTTCTTTTTAGACAATACCCAGCATTGTGATCCATATAACAATATTGGTCTTAAGTCTACGTAAGATGTAGGGAACGTATTACGTTGTTATAAGTGTATATCGAGGATATGAAAAACCGGGATAAATTAATATGTAATGTATATTGATTTTCGTTTTCTTTTTTTGTGGGAAGGTTTTGTTAGCTAGGGCCTTTACCACCGTTTCGGTAAGACTTGCGAGCAAGAGGTCCAGTTTTTTTTATTTTTAATAATTAGTTTCATATCTTATTACTGTGTCATCATTGTACAGTAGATAAATGTGTTAATGACTCGCTTGTTTTTCAAAATGAATTGACATGTAAACTGTCTGAAGTGAAAATTTAGGTCACGAATATAAACCTTACTGTCGCGGAAACTAAGGATGCTAAATAGTTTAAACAAGAAATATTTTATAGACTATTGATATTCCAAAGAAATTAACAAAAATATCATTTTCTGAAAATGTATAGAATTAAAGGCTTCAGTTTTAAAGCCAATTTTCCTTATAGGTATCTTATATTTTAGTACTTTTATTCTATATATATATATATATATATATATATATATATATATATATATATATATATATATATATATATATATATATATATATATATCTGCACGTGCTGTCATCATCCCGATATCATACGATTCGACATCAACATCAATCTACGGCATTCTATTGCTGGACGTAGGCTTCTCCCAAAGCCATCTAACCCAGTTGTGGTTACACGTATCCACTTTCTGCCAACCTCCTTGCGTAGATCGTCACTCCAACGCTCATCTACTACGGCGGTTGTTAGTTTTCCGTCAAACCTGACCAGCAACTTAAGTTTGCTGACTCGAAGTTAAGCTACGTCGATGACTTGTTCTCCGACAGACTTTCATTTCGAATCATATCCACTAAAGAACTTGAACTATTACATGTCATGTCTGAACATAGTCCGCTCCATACCCCTTTGAACTTGTGAAGCAAATGGATTCTCAATGTCCACGTTTTGGCATTATAGGTGAAGATGGGTTTCATGCAAAAAAAAAAACAATCAGTATTGTCACTAATGCTTACATGCTCATTTAAGATTTCCTCAAAGACGTATTCTCTATCTATTTAAGTGTCGTTTGCGATCAGTCCTACTTATGTGAGAGTTTATCAAGAAATTCTATACCGCAAAAGGATCGAACCGGCGTATAGTATACAACTTATATTTCAGCATGAACTTGTTTAAATTGTTATCCTGGTCTTTTTTATACTGTACTAGCGTCGCCTGCGGCGGATTCCGATTCCCTACTCTGCCACTGTGTCCATATACAAAAGGAACTAATAGCCGCTCGCGAATTCTGCTCCCAGCGCCGTTCCCATTGTGTTTCCACACTAATCTTTTTGTCGTGTCTATACATTTTAATCCATCTGAGAAAATGACTTAAGAGTCCAAGCGCTCGCGTGAATATCAGTCTTGTAATACGATGTCCATTCAGTATAGGTCCATCAGCAGGTCTTAACGGTTTCAAATTATATATATTTTTTTTTCCTAATTTAACTTCGTCACACTAGAGTTGGTCTCTCCAAGACGTAGAAACTGATATCTCCATACAATTCGAGTAAAGAATCGTAAACTCGAAGTTTATATTATCCTTCCAATTTTCGCTCTATTGAATAAAGTGAAAATAAATTCTGCGTTTGTGCAAAGAATCTTAAGTATTGCGCAGTTGATAATTGAGATTTTTTTTAGAAGGGTCATTCAATCATTCATTATTTTTAAAAAGTCTATCAAATAGTTTTTACCAAAACTAGCACATTGTAAATATATAATCTAAGAATTTTACGTTTATATTTATAAATTTTTTATTCAATATAAAAGACAATATAAGAACATCATTTAAAATTTTGTTTAGTTATATTAAAATATAGGTCGCAATATTTTTGTACTTTGTCTCTTAAAAGTTGGTAAATGTTTGAAAGCTGATGTACATTGTATATAAAATATATTTTAGCGTTTTTATATTTAGTTCAATAAAGTGCTAGCTTATGGAAAATCATATTGTTTATATTGTGCTCAATTATTTCTTTAAAACGTTATGCGAAACATGTTAGTAATTAAGAAAGTATATTCAAAAATGTAATGTAATTAAAGCATGTGAAATACATTTGTGTACAATGTAATATATGTATATTTAGTACCTTATATTTATTTGATTCAAATACAAGCAGAGTTAAGTGTATAAGCAAAACTTAAAATATTACTTAAAGCGTGATTAAAATCTATTTATTTATTGAGATTTAATTTATTGTAGATTCTATATTAGATTGATATGTAAGAAATTATTATTCGTCATGTGGATAGCCTTGAAAGACGTTTAGTAAAAAAATACTCCTATTTGAACTTTAAAGTCATGTTAATGATCATTTTCAAAAGATTTCAAATTAACAAGATATTATTTTATATTTTTTAGTAATTGTTTATTTAAAATAAACATTACGTGAAATCTTTGTTATGTACATTAATTTCAAATATTTAAATGATAAACTTTGAGATATTTTTTTGATTGTAAGCAATAAATGGACAAAATAATGTTATAAAATAATAATACGTGTAATTAATTACTGAATGCTTGTTTTATTTTTGGAATAATTTTTCTTTTTTTCGACCCATATATAACTTGCAGTGAGCATTTATGGTCCAAGTTTAATAATGAGTTATGGTTAAAGCCTAGTATTAAAATGAATATTTTATTCAGTGCAGTTAGGGGCACTAACACCCCGGGCAAAAATATTCTGGCGTCCACTTAAGTAATTTTTTCATGAACCAATATGAACTCATATTTAGAATTCATCTTTCCTTTAGCGTTATCCAGAGCTAACTACGTGGACATAAAAAGTTTTTGTATTCTTATAGCTCCTCTTTGTATCTTTGATAACAATTAGTTATAACTATTATTCCAGTGTCAAGTAAAATATAATAATATCAATTACTTGGAATGTACTAGTTTGCTTGTCACGTGACGTCCTGATAAAATGGTGACTATTTTACTAAAACTTTCTATGGACTTTTTAAGTCAACTTAAAAAGTCACGATACACGCATTTATTTCATATTACTTTACATATACGCTTTAATCGAACTATATTAAATAATACGCCGCCACAATTAAACAATATAACTGATAATGATATATAGATAATAAAAGATATAAAAACATAACTCATATAAGTTGGCGGGAAAAGTCCTTAGCTCCTCTTTTTTAATATTGTTTTAGAAGGTAGTTTTGTAATTCAAGTTGTGGTTTACCATGCGTGTCCGTTTGGCGGTGGTTGCCACCAAACCCCCCCCCCCTCTTAATCTCTTAAGGCTCTGATTTATTTCCTTGACCGAGACCGTTTTTTGACAGTTCTAATAGTGGTAGCATTGCGTTGTTCTGGTGCATTGTGTATACTTGATATATTATCACATTTCGAAACACAATCAACAGATTTTTAGATTTGAATAACACTCCCATTCTTTGCTTCAGAAATTTCATAGCTGAATAAATTTAAGTTAACCTTTTGATAGAGTACCAACTTCAATCACAAATACCTATGACGATGACGATAATTTTTATTTCGGTGACATTAAATATATATAACTATCACTTTTCGGTTGTCTTCCGAAGAGTCTACTATACCTGAAGATGCCTCGTGTTGGGGCGAAACTTGTGTCGTTTACAAGATGGAAAAGTGGTAATGTGTGTTTGGTGTTGTGTATAGTGGTTGGTGGGTGGAGAATGGCCCGATTTTCGGTAAGTTTTTGGTTTAAGTTCCAAATCCACTTCACCCAGCACAAAAACACACATTATTAGTTTTCTGTTATTGTTTTGCTTGTCGCGGATCTTAGCTACGTAAAACTTTTGACTATCCACATAGTGATGGATTTCCGCAAACGCCTGACTCCATTGATAATATTTATAACTAACTAACTTCCAAACTAAAACCTTTCCCAGAAAGCCCAATTTCGCAGTTATATAATTATTGCAATTATAGTACCATCTATGCTTTAAACATAGGCGTACAATATGTATATGCAAATATACATATTTTAAATAATTAATAATATTATTCCACGTAAATTTGTCACAATGATTAAAGTTGCCACATCGCAGTGCGGTTTGCGTGTGAAGGTTGAAGGTGAGTTGACGGACGACTTCACAGTAGTAACCGGATTAAAACAGGGGGACGCCCTGTCAGCTATGCTCTTTAATATTGTGCTTGAATACACCTTGAGAAAGGTCCTACAGTTGGACGTTGGCGTAGAGCTAAATGGGAAACATAAGGTGATAGGATATGCAGATGACTTAGCTCTCTTAGGTGAAACTCGTGAGAAAGTCATAATAACCGCCGCTACTCTAGAAGTTGAAGCCAAGAAGGTAGGGCTCAGAATCAGTCACCATAAAACAGAGTATCTTCACATGAGACGATACAAAAACACGCGTCCCTTGTAAAGAACTTCAAGTTGGAGATGCATTGTATAAGGTTGCACGCAAATTTAAATACCTGGGGTGCACTGTGACTGAAACCAACAATCGAGAGGACGAAATCGATATTCGCATACAAAACACCTTGCGGTGCAGCGCAGCTCTTCACAAGGTGTTGGGTGTCCAAGCTTCTCAGTATAAAGACGAAATTCCGAATCTATAATAAGATTATTCGGCCTATTCTAACGTATGGCTGTGAGGCTTGGACATTGACGCTAAAGGAAGAGAAGAAACTTTTAGTTGCAGAACGAAGTCTTCCGAAAGATCCTGGGCCCAACCAAAAGTGATGATGGCAGTTGGATATATATTGAAAAAATGCCGAAATCGATCATCTGGTGGACCAATCTAATGTAATAGGAGTGACTAAAACTCAACGACTTCGTTGGCTGGGCCACGTGGAGAAGATGGGGGAGGATCGCGCAGTCAAGAGAGCATATGTGGGTCGCCCAACTGGACGACGTCCTGTGGGGCGCCCCAGGTACCGCTGGAGGGACATGATTGAAGATGACTTGCGCAACCTTCAAGTCTGTAACTGGCAGGAGGTGGCGCAGGACAGGGCAAAGTGGGGTAAGATTTGTTTGGAGGCCAAGATCCATTTTGGGTCGCTGCGCCAACAAAGTTAGTTAAATATACATATTTTACGCCTGTTTATATAAATAATGATCTTGAGAATTGTATAAGTAGCGTCGAATGTATAGCAGCCAACATTATAGTAGAAAAAGGCAAGGATGACGATCTATTTTTTATTATCTTTGGTATTTTGAGTAATTTTGTACTACATTAATAAAAAAAACAAAGTGTTAAACTAATATGTTTATTCCATCAAATATATAAAAATGTATTATATTCATGTGTTTATTAAAAATACGTATTATCAAAATATAAGCTAATAGGAAAGCGTTGTTCTGTCTCTATATATTTAGACTCTGATTGTCATGTGAAACTTTGTCACACTAAATTGCCTCCTTAATGTGGCTTACTACTAGATTCCAAAGCTCCAATATCAGTTTCGTAACTTGTACTATCTGCCACAACGACCGAAATATTAAGTCAAAAAATTATAATATTTAAGTAAAAAAAAATCACAAATTTTACCAGATTGTAATGATCTAATTGAGTTTGTATCTTCAGTTAAACTTTTCAACCATTTCTGTGAAAGAACAATCAGTTATTGTTTTCTTAAAAATTTTATTTTTATTTCTAAAGTAATATTTTGTTACCTTATTAATCGGAATAAGTCGGGTGGTCTTTTTCATGAACGTAAAATTAGCTTTTTTACCCAAATCCACCAAATGTTTTGTGATTTCGGTTGTAGACATAGCTTTATCTAATACTCCTTGTAATGTTTGTGGATCTTTTTCTATCAAATCAGGAAATAATATAGCTAGAGGTTTCATTTCTGGACCATCCTCACTGTCGACCTATATATACGAACTATTTAGTTTGCTATAAGTGTACTATGTACACTTATAGTAAACTAAAAAGAAGTGTGGGTCAATACATACATTACTGAACACAATGTTTTTTACACATTGTGTTCAGTCAGGGATGACTTACAAAAACGGGCGCCCTTGGCCTGATGAAATTAGTGCCCCTTCTCCATATAAAAATATGTCAAAAAAGCATAAGATAGGATTAATAATTTTGATCCATCCATACACAATAAGATCACGTTAACTTTACTTTTGCGATAGTAACGCATTACTAGTGGTTTGAAGTTTTACACTAGCCCATGGAAAAAAAAATTAATTCGTTGGTCAGGATGTGTCGCAATGGGCATTAGAGAAAGGCGCGCAAACTTGCGAATTTCGCGCGCACGTGGCGCCACCTTCTCCCACGGTGCCCTAGGCTCTAGAGTGTATAAGCTGCCTCTGTGTTCCGATATACACGTATGCATTCATACATGTCCGTATAACTTAATTATTTATAAATATATAATAACATACTTTACAAGATGCGACATAAAAAGAACATGCATGCAAATTAACTTTACAAGTTGCAATATTTCTTCTTCCTTTGATGTAGCATTGTTAAAAGAATTCGTGTTTGATGTCTGCAAGATATCTACCCACTCTGAATCTTTAGCCAGTAAAGGAGAGAGAGGTTTTAGCGTTTCTCCAACATTATTTTTACTATTACACGCTTTCTAAAATAATATAATCATTATTATTTGATTTTAGCAAACAGCACAATTTTAAAAAATTTGATATATACTGATTTTTCTGGATTTGTAGTAGACAGTGTTTTATGCTTGGGTTTCTTGTATTTTCTTCTATGGGAATCACTGAAATTCATTATGTGGAAACATTTTTTTAAAATGAACCCATTTGGTACCTATCTTTCAAAATGACACTGAAGTATTATGACATTTTTTTTTATAAATAGCTTTATAAATAGCTGTTTTGAAAATAATTGAATAATTCTATCTTTCTGGATTTTATTTATTATAATCAGTAATATCTGGTCTTAGGATATTCTGATTCAAGTTGTTAGGTACAAATTTGTAGTCTTTATAGCTAGGTAGATGAACTATAGTAAAACTTATTAGGACCTTCGTGCACACCAAATGCATGCGATATACATATATATTTGTTGAGTATTTTATAATTATTTAAATTAACCAAGCTGCATAGCTAAGATTGGTAATTAATGTTTGGGTCTCGAGATACGGGCATGCTCAGTTTGGGTTTCACTGGCAACTCCACCTAGTATACACGCATGTATTGTTAATGGTAAATAAATTAAAGAAAAGTATTTGATCATTTTGATTAAAGGTGTTGCAGATGTCTATATCTATGGGCGGCCTCCATCCCATATAAAAACGACACACCCATACACAAACATACACAGGTACATTGCACCATTTTCGGATTTGCTATGAATTTTTACTGCTATTCAAAAAATTGGTTAAATTACATTCCCATATCATGAGCATGTTGCAGTATATTGTGAAACATATGCTTTTTCTAAGGCTCACTCAACTACTCCAACCATTATCGGTTCTTCAATAAAATGGATCATCATCACTTTGTTTTACTATTGAAAATGACAAACCTTTTATATAGACGACCGATTGGCTCAGTGGCGGGGCCCTCCGCCCGCGGAGTCAATGGTCGCGGGTTCGATTCCCGCATCGGAATAAATATTTATATGGATTTTTAAATGTTTATTCCGAGTCTGGTAACCCCCCCAATCCACATTTCCTTTCCTGCCCCTTCCTTTCTTCTCTATCCTTTCCCTTCCTCTCCGCCAATCCACGGTCTGCCGTGCCAATGGATGCGTGACTAGGGGCGAGCCTAGTCGTAAGCGTGCCGATCGTCCCGGGGTCGGGCTCCCCCGGGGACTATGGTGCCTTACCTCAGCATGCAGGGCTCTGCTGGGGCTGACCTCCATCCTCCCTTGCGGCTCGTGGGATTCACTAAAGACGAATTTAATATACCTAATTTGTCGAAAAATGACGGCGACGTGGTTCGCCACCCGTCACGTCCTGATTCTCACGAGGGCGAAAAGCGACCAATGACGAGCCGTTTCGCTGCGATGAATGGCAGCGGATGGAGCTCTGTGGTCTCTGCCAACCCCTGCGGGGGATAGGCGTGAATATATATAGAATATTTTATATATACAGCTTTTCAAATTTTAAGGGCTCTTTATCACAAAACTCCCGTTATCATCCAAGATGTAGGATACTACATGTGTCAAGTAATACTGAAAATAAATTCAGTTTAGAAACATTAAGTTACTATTCGTTTTATTAGAAATTTATCCAAGCGACAGCTGCTTCAAAACATCACTGAACTAACACTCAAACAAATGGTCATGATAGTGGCATATATTTATTACAAACCCTTTTAATGTGGCATTTCATTAGAAGAGGACATTGCAGTATGATATTTCAGAGTATACCTATTTAATTCCACTACAATGTTGATGAGATCTGACCATGTTGGTTTTTGCTGAAAACCAGCACCAGGTGCTCCAATAGAATAGCCTTGTATATGCTGAGCAAGAACCATTTTATGACACTTGTTAGATTAAAATTATTTCTTTTTGTTTTGTTTATTTGTATATTATAATATTACTGCGACGATCTACACAGGGCAGCTGGCAGAAACTGAATGTGTGTAGACAAAGATTGGGCTAGGTGGCGCTCCATGGGGGAGACCTATGTCCAGCAATGGACTGCTGCAGACTGTTGATGATGATGAATATAATTAATTTTAGCTATTGTAAAAAAAGGTGTAATGAATACAGATTTTTCTTCTAATTGAACACCAAGATAAAACTAGGTCTAGCGCTAGATGAAATTTGACTATGAACTTTGATAAAACGAAAGTGATGTTCAAAGACCATTTTGAGTAAAAATGACATCATCAATGGTAGAATTATTGTTGGCTTAGGCTTGACAGATTGAGTAACCAAATGGAGATAACTCCGAGCAAGACACCGATAGGATTGAATGGCTAGAATCGAACCCACGAAATTAGATCGCAAGATAACCTACGCAAGGTTGCAAATCTTGATGAGGATTTTCCTTGAATATGCAGAATACCAATCTACACAAAGATAATTCATTTAATATAAATTAGTACATTGTTCTTTTTCTTATGTGATAGGAAGGCAAATGACCAGCCGTGTCATCTGATGGAAAGCAATCAACCTTGCCCATAGACATCCACAGTGCCATTGGCTTTGCAGAAGCATTGTCAGCCTTTAAGGAAAGTGAAGGCTATAACTTTTACAATTTAACTCTTGATAGTCTCAAAAAATAAGTTTTCTTTTAATATATAAATGAATAATTTGTAGCACTACACAGTTTATATAATTTTTACACAACATTACACATACATTTACCACAGCATTTAAGTCATAAGAATATGAATTAAAATAATTTAAGATTCTAATTGAAGTATAGATGTTGATAAATAATTATATTTATTAATTAGCTAATTAAAAATATATATGATGAATATATATATATATATATTTTATGTCTTGTTCCAAGTTCAGAATAAATGGAATTTTATTTCATTTACAATTAAAACATTAGTTCAGAATACAATACATATAAATGGCTTACACAAAAAATATTGTTAAACTGTGTTATTTTTATGAATAATCATCATCTTCATCAGTCTTTTGCCCAGCTAGTACAGGAACATATGGTTGTGGAGCTCCCTCTGCACCAACTAAACCCTGCTGTTGTAGTAATAACCATTGTTGCTGTTCTTGTTTGGCTTGTTCTTCTCGAGCCTAAACAACAATAATAATAAACTTTTATAAACAATAATAAAATAAAGTCTAACAAAGATTTTTTTGATATCATCTTAATTATAATCACAATATTAATCTCCTTTTTTAAATATTTCAAAATATAAATAGTTTAACCTTTGCAAAAAGTTCCTGTTGCTGTCTTAGTAATTCCTCTTCTGGTATTCCCAAGTTCTCCAACCGAGTACTTTGTCTTCGTCTTTTGGCAGCAACAGCTTTACAATCTTTCAAAACTGCTTCTGCTTCAACTGTGTAATCACTAAATCCTAGTCTGTCTAAAGCTAAAATAAAGAAAGTAATTGAAAAATATTAAAAAACTTTGTATATATGATATTTATAATTTTTATTACCTGTAAGGACATGTTCTGCATTAATAGTTTTTTTATTACTTAGATTACATACTTCGTTAGCTTCTGAGCTAAGTAAATGAATAAATTCAGTGCAACAATTTAAAATAAGCTCTCTTGATTCAAATGCTACACGAACAGAAGGCACCAACTCTTTGATCATTTTATTGATACTCGCCCTTGGAAGAGTGAGCTCATCTTCTTCAGAAGGTGGTGGACACAGTTCTCGTTCTGGGCTCCCCATTTTTCACAAACCGAAAAACTTTTATTATTCATAAAGTTGAATAATTATGACTAAATTAAAATATTTTTTTGTTTATTAGAGGTATGAAGGTGTGTCGAAAAAATATAGACGTATCGATATATTCGGACGACTTTTTACTTATCGATATAAATTTCAAGTGTCGATAATCGATATTTTTTTCTCTGTAACTCTCACAATGTATAATAACAGAAGTGAGCTTCTAGTAAAGCTTATCTAACTAAAAGACCGAAATTACACTACAAGAAAATCAGAACCCGTCCGGCCGAGTAGGTGTGGCCCTTTGCAAGTGCATCGCTTTTTTCAAGAGCTTGAACCCAGAGCCGTAAAACCATTAAAAATAATGTCATATTAACAAATTGTTTTGGGTCTTTTTTCTATTCTATGTATAGGGATTCGAGTCTCGAACGGGGTTGTCACACGTCTTGTCAAAAATTTTCTTGATAATATTTTTCAGTTATTATTTCTTTCACTTGAGTTTTTCTTAATCTAGTTAATTTAGTTTATTTTTGCTTTTTGCCACGTAAGTATTTAATATCATTGATTAGTTTTTTAGATATTTTCATGTAATCTAGTTGGTTTTGTTTCGGGATGGATAAAGGGGACTTAGATCCCGATCCCCCAGATGTTTCTGAGGAGTTTTATTCCCCGTCTAATTCCTTTTTAAATAATATTGAAGCATCATCTAGTCCCTTTCTTTCTCCGATTAAACGTAAGAAGGCGCCATTCCTAAATGATGAGCCAAAAAAGAAATCTTCATCTCCTCCTTCTTCAGCTATGCAATCTCTTTATGTTCATCCTGAATCTCAGGACTTAAAACAATACAATATTGACGATCCGGCCCCTTACATTGTAATTCTTATGAGGAAATTTTCTGATCCAGCTTCTGGTACTTCTATTAAACCCATTCGCGTTGGTCAGTTTATTTTCAAAAACAAAATTCTAGGTGTTCTAAGTGATGGTGTTAAAAGTATTGGTCGTAATAAAATTTCTATAGAATTTAAAACTGCTATTGACGCTAATTCTTTTATCTCACATCCTTGTATTAAAGACTCGAATTATTCTGCAATAATTCCCACGTATGCAGTTACAAGGATGGGTATTGTCAGGGACATTCCTACTGATATAAGTATGGATGAATTTGTTTCATCCATTGAGACTCCAAAAAATGTAAAAATCCTTCGTGCGAGACGCTTGAATCGCAAAGTAATTAAAGAAAACAAAAACATTGAATGGATTCCGACTCAATCCATCGTATTAACTTTTTCAGGTCAAACTTTGCCGAGTCGCATTTTTGGCTTTTTTTCCTCCTTCCCGGTCGAACCATACATCCTTCCCACTATTCAATGCTATAATTGCTGTCGTTTTGGTCACGTACAATCAAAATGCCGTTCTAAGCCAAGGTGTTTTAAATGTTCTCAGCCTCATTCTGGTGAGTCCTGCAAAGCCATAAATGTCACTTGCATTCATTGTGGTGGTGGTCACTCAGCCACTAATACTTCTTGTCCTGAGTATCATCGACAAAAGTCTATTAAAATAATAATGTCGCAAGAAAACATATCCTATTCTGAAGCTTCTATAAGAATTCGTCCTTCAAGACGTGCCTATGCTGATGTTACTTCCAAATCCTTGGTTTCTCCCTCTCAGTCTCAATTCTCTCATTCGGTGCAACAGTCGTACAAGAAGACAGTTTCCTCTATTCGTGCTCCTCCTTCTCCAGCTTCCACCCATGGTTATGACCGTAATGCCCATATGTCTCTTACCCAATCGCCCCCTAGTTCTCTTTCCAATGGTTGCGCCTTATCCCATAGCAATGATCAATCCCTTTCTCGAGGAGATAATCTCATAGAGCTTCTTGTCTCTACTCTTGTTTCTATTATTTCTAAATTTGATGACGTTGGTCTTCCTCCTAATGTTCTTCAATTATTGCAGAAACTTTCGGTGCTTAACAAAAATGTTAATAAAGATGACGACTATCCTTCAGTGGAACTGTCGTAGTATTAAAAATAAGAAAGCAGATTTAATTTCATTAATCAATAAGCACAAACCGTTCTTGATCGCTCTCTCGGAGACTTGGCTGAACCCGGTTAGTCACTTTCGTCTTTCTGGGTTTGCTTGTCTGCGGGAGGACAGACAGGACGGTTACGCCGGTTCAGTGATATTAATTAATAGAATGTCATCCTTTTCTAAAATTTCACTTCCTATTCATAGTGGTGATCTTAATGCTGTTGCTGTTAAATGTCACGGCATTTCTTACTTATCCTTGTACATTCCTCATCCTCGTCCGTCAATTATTTCTGAACTTAATTTAATATTATCCTCCATTTCTCCCCCATGTATTGTTTTAGGTGATTTTAATTCTCATCATACGGCTTGGGGTTCATATAGGTCAGACTCTTTTGGTTTTCTTTTAATGGATGTTTTTGATGATTTTAATTTGTGCATTTTGAATGATGGTTCCCCCACTCGTCGTGTTTCACCGTCTCAAAATCCGAAAAGTGTTGTAGATCTTTCATTGTGTTCTCCTAACTTAGCTACTTGTTTGTCTTGGCATGTGTTAAATCACTGCTATGGCAGTGATCATTACCCTATATTGATTTCAATGCCAACGCAAGCAATCCCCGTTAAGGTATATTCTCCTCTTTTAAAATATAATCTGTCGCATGCTGATTGGGATAAGTTCGCTAATGTTACAGATGATAAAATTATTAAAATGGATTTATTTAGCGTTTCTAATATTGAAGATCTTTATTCAAACTTTGTTCGATGTTTGCTCTTGGCAGCCGATACTTGTTTTCCAATTAAGAAATCTGGAGCAGACAAAATCTGTTCTCCTCCTTGGTGGGATAAAGAATGTTCTACCATGGTTCACAAACGTAAACAGGCTGAACGCTTGTACTGTTCCTCTATGAATCTTGCTAATTTTTTAAACTATCAAAACGTAGCAGCTCAAACATTAAGACTTTTGTCTGAAAAGAAAAAAGTAGGTTGGCGTCGTTTCTGTGAAAGTATTTCTCCCTTTACTCCTTCATCTTTGATGTGGAAAACTATAAAAAAATATCGTGGGGCATTCTCCGATGATTCTTGTAATTCTCTGTGTTGTGATTCCCTCTCTTGGTGTGATGATTTTGCTGACAAAATTGCTCCTCCATGGGTGCCTTCCTTAGCTGAAGCCACTAATCTAGATTTTGGGTGTGTAGTCAAGGATGATCCTTTATTTTTTGATAAAATGAATGATCCATTTTCTGAAGAAGAATTTTATGTGGCCATTCAAGACTTGAAAGATTCCTCTCCGGGTGTAGATGGTATTCCGTATTCTTTTATTTCGAAAGCTGGCTGTTCAACGAAACAATTTTTCTTGCAACTTATAAACAAAATATTTGTTACTGGCTTTATTCCAAAAGATTGGAAGACACAAATAATTATCCCTATCCCTAAACCTGGCAAAGATCCTTCCAATTCTTCTAGTTATAGGCCTATAGCTTTATCTTCCACTCTGTCTAAAATCATGGAGCATTTGATTAAAAATCGTCTTGAATGGCTAATAGAAAGTAAACAACTCTTGGCAAGCAGCCAGTTCGGCTTTCGAAAGGGTTTTGGTACCATGGACAGTTTATCTGTCCTCATTTCTGACCTTAGGTTGGCTTTTTCTAAGCAGGAATCTGTAGTCGGGGTTTTTCTGGACGTCGTTTCAGCTTACGATAATGTGGTTCTTCCACTACTAATTCAGAAAATGAAATCTTTATGTGTGCCTTCAAGGATTATTCAATTTATTTTTAATTTATTTTCTGGAAGATCGGTTATAATTAAAATTCGGGATAAATTTCTTCCGCCAAGACTTATTTGGAAAGGCCTTCCTCAGGGTTCAGTTCTGAGTCCTCTTCTATACAATATATATACTCGTGATCTTGAGCATTCTGTTAATTCGTTTTGCAATGTTTTACAATATGCTGACGATGTCGCTTTATATTTTTCATCTAAATGTTTCTCCGAACTATCACGTCGCTTAAATTCTGCTGTTCATTATTTAGAAATCTGGCTTAACGAGCACGGTTTATCATTATCTCCTTCTAAAAGTAGTGTTATTGTGTTTTCTAGAAAAAGGTTCCCTCCTGCTATCTCAATTTCTTTGGATAATCAAACAATTCCTATCCATGATGAGGTTAAATTTCTTGGAGTTTTCCTTGATTCAAAACTTAGCGGTATTTCCCATTTGCGTTACATTGCCAAAAAATGCGAAAAAAATATAAATATTCTTAGATCTTTAACTGGTGTCTGGTGGGGTTCTCATCCATATACGTTAAAATTATTATATAATGCTCTAATTCGAAGTCATCTTGATTATGGTTCCTTTTTACTAGAACCTTGCAATAAGCAGGCTCTTTTTGCTATAGATAAAATTCAATATAAGTGTTTACGTTTAGTTTTAGGTGCCATGAAATCATCGCCTACTAATGCTCTTCAAGTTGAATGTTGTGAAGCTCCTCTTCATTTGCGTCGGCAATATCTTTCTGATCGTTTTCTTTACAAAACTGCTCAACTTTCTTCACACCCCCTTTTGGGTAAACTACATGTCTTACGTAATATTGTGACTTCATGCTCCTACTGGGTTAACAAAGATATTCCTTGTATTATGAAAAGCTATGAAAAGTACATTTCTTATAATTTTCCTAATTATCAGTCCCCTGTAAATCCACTTTTTGCTTGTTCTTATGAAGCTTTAGTATTTCGTCCAGCAATTATCTTGGACTTTGGTATTCCAAAAGATTGCCCGTTAGCTCAAGAAAAATTTAATCATAAATTATATACAGAATGGCAAGATTATTTAGTAATGTTTACTGATGCCTCAAAATTATCTGAAACTAGTTGCGTAGGTTCTGCTGTTTGGATTCCAAAATTCAAAATAATTTTAAATTTCAAGTGTCCTTCGTCGTGTTCAGTTTTTACTGGTGAAGGAATTGCTTTATTTGAAGCTTTATCATATGCTGAGTCTCATAAAATAAAGAAATGTATTATATTTACTGATTCACGTAGTTGTCTTCAAGCGATTTCTTCCAATTTATTCAAGAGCAAATCTAAGTTTCCCATTATCCTTAAGATAAAGCAGATTTTATATCAATGTTTTTGTCAAGGTCTTGATTTACATCTGGCATGGATTCCGAGTCACAATGGCATTTGTGGTAATGAAGTCGTTGACCAATTGGCAAAAGATGCTATTTGTTCTGGTTCTCTAACTCATTTTTACTCCTTCTCTCATGACTTATGTTCCATTGCTAAGGTAGACTTGTTTTCAAGGTGGAACGTCCTTTGGTCTAAATCAAAAACTGTAAAGGGGAGATATTTTGGAGATATTCAGCCATCTATTCCTTCAAAACCGTGGTTCTTTCTTTTTCCTAAAGCCAATAAATCTGTTACATCAACAATTTGTAGAATCAGGTTGGGTCATATTTGTTCACCTGTATTTTTAGCTAAGCTTAGAATCCGTGATAGTTCCATTTGTGAGTGCGGATTGGAAGATGGTAATGTTGATCATATTTTCTTTAATTGTCCTAAACTTTCTTATTCTTTATATGATGTCATCCCTTCAAGTATTTCTCGTCCAGCTAATCTTAAATTCTTAATGGGTTTTGTTTTTACCCCTTTTGTTAAGTTGTTATCTGATTTTATTGCTGCTAATAAAATTCGTTTGTAGTTGTTGTAGTTTAATTCTTGTTATATATGTTATATCATCTGTTTTGCTTATACATTCGCACATTAATTAATTATTATTATTGTTCATGTCATTTTGCTCTTTTAATTTTAATAGCATTAAGATCATTTTCTTCTTATTTATGTGTAGTTTAACTTTTTGTTGTATCCTTTTTTTATCTCTCTAATACTCTCGTGAAAGTTACCACGGTGCGAGTTTTTTTCTGTTTATATATTTCGTTATTTTTTAAGTTTTTATTTGATTGTGTGACTTCCATGATTGACTTGACACTGGCAGAATTCACTGATAGTTGCCATAAACTAAGAATTATTATTATTATTATTCTATGTATATAATAAGTTTTTGGATTTCTAAGATTAATAAAAGGGATCTTCTTGTTTAGCTTGTACGTTTCTTTAAATGAGCTATGCTTGATAATTTTAATGAGTAAACAACAAACATTTAACTACATTATCGTGCGGTCCTTATGTTGATGATGGCACAAGCTTCAGCACTTAGTTTCACTTTGAAATCAGAATGTAGTATATCAAGAGCGCGGGCAGGTGTCATGAAATTACCACACTATGAAGTTAAAACACCAGTGTTTATGCCAGTAGGCACACAGGTAGTCAATTTTTTTTGCATCCTTTCACTTGGGAAGTCAGTCAGCCAATAACACTGATTATTCAATTTCAAAAAAAAGATCAAAAACATATGTGAACAGTTAAAATTTGACTTAGCTTAGATCTGCGACAAGCAAAATACAATAGAAAATGAATAATGTGTGTTTTCCTGCTCGATGAAGTGGATTTACAATGAACTGAAATAAAATCTTACCGAAAAAATGGCAGTCAGCAACTCTCCACCCACTAACCACTATAAACAACACCAAACACACACCACCACTTTTCCATCTTGCAAACAACATGTTTTTCATCTCTTATTATATCATACACTCTTATTACATAAATAACATATATAATTATCATCCAATTGGGTAACTCATTAGATATGAAAAAAAAAATCACTGCAGTTGACCTATAAGTGGGGTAATATAAGTAACAATGGGGTATGTAAATAAAACAAGTAATCAGTGTTTACAATTTTGCACAATTTATAGAATAATTTTGATTTTACTTAGTTTTGTAGTCTTTATATGAACACTTTGAAAATTTAGTTTCTTGTGTAGAAGGACTTATTTACCTATATATTAATACAATCCATTTCTTGTTGTTTCAATTTTATAATTGGAATAGAAATTCTCTTCCATTTATAGTTGATAATAGCAACATAATTCTCAATAGCAAAGCTACTGCTTTTAAACAGGCAAGAAGCGAACAATAGAGAGCCGTTTCGCTACAATTAATGGTAGTGGATGAAGCTCTGTGGTCTCTGCCAACCCCTGCGGGGGAATGGTGTGAATATATAAAAAAAAGAAAAAAAAAAGTTCAAAGAGAGAAGGCAAACTTGTAGCAGATTATTAATGGAGTCAGGCGTTACTTTGTGAAAATCCATCACTATGTGGATAGTCAAAAGTTTTACTTAGCTAAGATCCGCGATAAGCTGACTAGTAATGTGTGTTTTTTCTGCTGGACGAAGTGGATTAATTTGGAACTACGTAGACTCTACGAAAGACAACTTTAAAGTTTTCGGTTGTCTTCCGTAGAGTCTACTATACCTGAAGATGCCTTGGGTTCTTGGGGCGAAACACATGTCATTTACAAGATGGAAAAGTGATAATGTGATAGCTGATTTTTGGTAAGTTTTTGGTTTAAGTTCCAAAAAAATCCACTTCACCCAGCAGAGAAATACACATTACTAGTTTTCTGTTATTGTTTTGCTTGTCGCGGATCTTAGCTAAGTAAAACTTTTAACTGTCCACAAACTTGTAGCAATCTACAAGTAAACTCTTTTTAATAATTTCAGGGTACAATGAAAGGTTTGTTACCAGAACAATTAGAAAGTTTAGATTGTGAAATAATTCTGGGAAATACATATCATTTAGGCAATCGCCCAGGTATTGAAGTACTGAAAAAAGCTGGAGGTCTTCACAAATTTATGGCTTGGAATAGAGCACTTCTTACTGATTCAGGTGGTTTTCAAATGGTATCACTGCTAAAACTTGCAGAAATAACTGAACAAGGTGTAAAATTCAAATCACCCTATGACGGCTCAGAAATAATGTTGACTCCAGAAAAATCTATTGAAATTCAAAATTGTATAGGTATGACAATTATTTGTGACTTTTCTTTTGGCTTATTTTTTAAGACCGTGAATTTAAAGATTAATTTTTGAATTCTAATTTTCATTAGTAAACTAATGAATAGAAAAATAGCATTACATGCTTAGATATTTTTTGTTTGAATAATTTAATGTTTATAACCTTTTGTTCTATAGTGAAATTCATATATTATCAGTGGGTTCTCTGGCCAATCTTTTGAGTGTTATGTTAATATAAAAACTCTTTTACTTATTAATATCTAAAATAAATTGTTAATATAGCCAACAATTAATACCTTTAATTTTATTGATGTATCAGTAATATAAACTCAGTTTTGTATTCCCAGCAGTTAGGTTATCATCTTATGCTTATAGTTGGAACCCTTTAAATTTCATTTTTTTGTAATAAAATTCATTATGTTTAATCTTTCATTGTACGGCAAAACTGAAATAAAAATATCATTATCATCTTTTTCTGTTAATTTAAAATTTTATACAATTGCAAAATGAATTAATCCATAAAAAATAGTGAACACTATTAGTGTCTACATATTTTAATTTAACCACTCACAAAAATATTACAAAATTGTATTGATATGGTGGTAAATAGCTTGAATTTCTGCTGTATTATTTATTCTGACTATCCACACCTGTATTATTGTTCTTAAGTACCTTGGTTGTTGTCAATCTTTTAACAGGTGCAGATATCATAATGCAACTAGATGATGTTGTACAAACAACATTTCAAGATTATGGTCGTATCAAAGAAGCTACTGAAAGAACAAGTCGATGGCTTGATAGATGTTTGGAAGCACACAAGAGACCTACAGATCAAAGCATTTTTCCAATTGTGCAGGGTTTATTAAATGCCGATTTAAGAAAGCAAAGTGCTGAGGAGCATATGAAAAGAATTGTAAATGGATATGCAATTGGAGGATTAAGGTATTGACACATTTTAGTTTTAATTTGTATTATTTGCAAATGATAATGATATAATTTATTTTTTTAGTGGAGGAGAAGCAAAAGATGACTTTTGGCCTATGGTTAGTTTAGGAACAAAAGTTTTAGATAAAAACAAACCTCGTTATTTGATGGGAGTAGGCTTGGCTGTTGATCTTGTCATTTGTGTTGCACTTGGAGTTGATATGTTTGACTGTGTATTCCCCACACGCACTGCTGTAAGTTTATGATAATATTTTCCTTTAAGTTTTTGTATATTTATGGAATTGGGTAACATCTTTTTAGATTACTTAATTAGGTTCTCTGGTTTTTTTATTTAATTTATAAAAATGTCTTTTAAATATGGTACATTATAAACTTAAATAGATTTTTCTTTATGGAATTAACTTTACATTCTTATTTTTGTTTGGGTAGATAAATAATTATGACACCAAACATGGGTGAAGTAAGTGTTTCATAATTGTCTGATAAATACCCATAATTTTTCTAAATAAATGAAATGTGGTTTATGCACTCTTTAATATGTCCTGAAATTATATTTTTATAATCATCATCAACAGCCTGCGACAGTCCACTGCTATAGCCAACCAGCCTCCCCTAAAAAGCCTGATTTTTGCCTCATTATATTATTTTTTTATAAAATTAAAATAAAAATTGGTTTATTATTTATATACCTTAAACCAGGGATGGCGAACCTATATACATCTACGTGCTATATTTTTCAAATAACCATTATACAATAATTTTAAGATCAACATATACGTTTTCTACCTATTTGTGTAAATAAAAGAAATTAGTGTCATTTTGGTTTTGCAAACTAGATGCCAAATAAATCACGATTTCATAAAAAGAAACTTAATGAATAATGACTAGAACAGTAAATTTTCCTTAGTTTAATGTTTTTTGCCATTTTTTTTAATTTAAAATACTTATTCAGAAAAATCATAAAAATTCATTCAGAAAAAATAATGAATTTGACAAACCTTTATGTACAAAATTAATTGTTTGTCCAAATTCATATATTTTAGAAGTATAATACAATTAGGAAGAAGAACTGCTTAATCTTTCAAATGAAATAACTCTTACTTATGTTACAGAGATTCGGATGTGCATTGGTCAACAAGGGACAACTAAATTTAAAACAAAAACAGTATGAGATGGATGTTAACCCTATTGACAAGGATTGTACTTGCTCTACTTGTAAGAATTATACAAGGGCATACTTACACTGTATTGTTTCATTGGAAACTGTGGCATGTCATTTAATATCAGTACATAACATCGCATTTCAGGTAAATAATCTTCTTTTAAAAATTGGTTCCACGCAACATTAATAACATAATTATTACATGAGTGATTTAGAAATCTGACGGAGATTGGTTATGATTTTAATTAAATAATAATTTTATTTACAGATGCGACTTATGAGGACCATGAGAGACAATATTATTAATGGAACTTTTCCACAATTTGTTAAAACATTCATGAGTGATGTGTTTTCTGATCATAAATATCCTAATTGGGTTATAAATTCTTTAAATTCTGTTGGAATAAATTTAGAAGAACCTTGAGTTTGTTTTTATTGGGGTGTGTTGACCATGTTGCTGAAAAAGTATTTGCATATTCATCAAATAAATAACAAACGATGAGGTGATGATGATTCTTTAGCTATTTTGGTTTTGTGTCATTATCAGTGACTGTTTCCTGTGCAGGTACGTAAATGGGGAATTTTGTTCCTTTGTTTTACCCAGCGTTGGTTAAATAATCACGTCAGAAGCAAAATACTTTTTAAAACGTAGTTATTATATATATATATATATATATATATATATTTCGTTTCCACACACCGTTAGACAATAAATAACTACAATAATACGCTATTATATAGCAATAAAAGTACTTTCTAAGTTTCTCAAATTAATAAGAACTGCAGGTTTGTACGTTCTTTTTTTACTTTGTCGGGTGATTAACACATTGAAGATGGTATGCGCTGAAAAGTGTCTAGTCTCAGTTCCCACACATTTTTTATTATTATCACTACAACTATAATTTTTTCATGTCTTTATGTTGTCTTTATTTGCAATTACACAATATTGCATCAGATTCCAAAAAACGTAAATTACCGCCACATCGCAAACAGTTGAAAAATAAAAAACGGGAATTCTCGTCTCCCTTCTTTAATATGTTAATAGAGTCAGGCGTTACTTTGCGGAAATCCATTACTATGTGGACTTTTTCTACTTTTGTTTGTTTGTCGCGGATCTTAGCCAAGTAAAAATTCTGTCTGTCTACATTGCTTTGTCGGGAAAACGTCCTCATTATAACCGAGCGTGGCAAACTATCGCCACCGCTTAAGCTTCGGGGAAGAACGTACGCTGGTAGACGACAGTTAAGTACCTCGGAGTCTGCATTGACCGTATGCTGCGATTCACCACACAGATAACTCACATGGTGAATAATATCGAAACCGATTGTGTTAGTCCTTTGTCCCAATCCTTACCTCTTCTCGTCCACCCGTGTGCATGAGCTATTGGTCTATAAGGCGTGCGTTCGTTCTCGATTGACGTATGAAACGTTAGCTGGGTAAGCGCTGATGTCTGAAACGCAGCGCAAGTGCCCAGATCTAGCAGAAAATCTCTGCGTGCCAACATATGGGCGGCTCGCTATATAGTCATAGCGAGGACTTCAGGGTGGAGAGCATCCATGAGTTTGTGGTTCGATTAGACAGACAATGGGACGCATACTCATTTTTACAAATTTAGTCCCGTACATGTCCACTTGAGGGACGCCCGTTCTTGCTAGCAGAGACCAGCGCATGTGTCTACGCTCTTGTGATACATCATTGTCTCATGCTGATGAACCTCAACTGAATCTTTCTGCCCGCAAGCAGCGACCAGCGCACGTGTCAACACTCTTCATAAACAGACAATTCTGTTTATATATATATAAGGTCGGGGCAAAATTATTTTCGTATTGTTCATACAAAGGAAAATATTTTTTAGGTATAATTTTTTATTTACTTATAATATGTATGTGCCGTTTTGATCGATGACTTGTTGCCATCTTGTGGATAGTGCCATGATCCCATTCCTGTAGAAATTTTGAGATTTGTGATTAAAAAAATCTGACAAGTAGTGTTCAGTATTCTTTTGAGGTTAGCTTTATGCTTCCTAAAGAGTTCTGCAATGACCGAAACAGGTGGAAATCTGATGGAACAAGGTCAGGGCTATACGGAGGATGCATCAACACATCTCAGCCAAGCTCTCTCAATTTTTGCTGCGTGGCTATAGATGAGTGCGGTCTGGCGTTGTTATGGTTTCTCTCAGTGAGATCAAGTGGTACCCAAATGTCAAGTTTTTTCTTGTACCCAGATTTTCGTAAATGACGGAAAACTGTTATATGATCTACATCCAGATCTTCAGCAATGTCGCAGATATATATATATATATATATATATATATATATATATATATATATATATATTTTTTTTTTTTTTTTTTTCAATCAAAATTGATCAAGTTCAAAAACAAAAAATCAAAAAACTGATTGCCCTTCCCAGTAAAAATATAATAGAGTCACCTAAAGAACCATCTCCTCACTTGTTTTATGCCAGGGTCAAAAATCTCTCTAACGTTCAGATACCGAAACAAGAATTTTCCCTTTTAGAAAAGGGTTTTAAATACAACATCCCCCCTAAAATTTCTCAAAAATCCTTAGAAATCATCGCGGTTGATGCCGAAATAGCTGTTGTTAAAAAGGGAAATGATAACATTGTGAAGAGCGTGGTCGCCGATCAAATTAGAGCAACACCGACCCAATCTAGAGTTAACATTGAAGTTCCCTTATTCAAATCCTTACAAAAAAGAATATCGGACAATAACTTAGTACTTACTAAGGCTGATAAAGGTAATACAATAGTTATCATGGATAGATCAGTATACACTCAAAAAGTAAACGATGCCATCCAAGGAAACGAATTTATTTGCCTCCAAACCGACCCCACTAAAAAGTTTACAGCAGAAGTTAAGAAAGCTTTACAAGACTATTCTTACATTTTCCCCTCTTACAACAACAGCCGGAGCGGTTTTCTCCCAATGAATCCCCAACCCTCCATTTTGTATGGTTTACCAAAAATCCATAAAGATAACATTCTCATTCGACCTATCGTTTCATATACTGATGCCCCAGCATACCTATTGGCTAAAAAACTAATTTTTTTTAATTAAGGATAAAACTAGCTTCTCCCTCAAATATGGAATCAAAAAAAGATTGTTTACTCATATTGACAGATATTCTGCAAAAACGACGTTTACATCCTGGGGAGATAGATAACTTAAGAAACTTAACGTCAATTTGCATGAAACAAAATTATTTTAGATTTAACAATCAATACTTTTTACAAAAAGAAGTTCTAGCAATGGGTTCTCCCTTAAGCCCACTTATGGCAGAGATTTTTATGGATAATTTTGTAAAGTCGCATATCGTTTCCAACAATAAATTACTTTACTATTTTAGATATGTTGATGACATATTAATATGCTGGACAGGCACCACCCGTCAATTTAATAATTTCCTCCAAAAACTGAATGAAGTCTATCCTACAATTAAATTTAAACTAGAAATGGAACATAATTGCTCCTTGAACTTCTTAGACTTAACCATTTCGAGAAATGAAAATAAACACGCTTTTCAAATATATCGCAGGCCCAAACCATACGGATGTGGTTATACCGGCTTCGTCGTGTCACCCTTGGCAATATAAGCTAGCGGCATTCCATTGCTTCATCAATCGCCTAGTCAATGTTCCTTTGTCAAAAGAAGACTACACAAAGGAGTTAAATGTCATTTATCAAATAGCATTATCTAAGGGTTACTCTATAACTTTGATAAACAGTCTAATTAAAAACAGAAACAATTGACACTTAATTCTTTATATTCAGTTCCTCGTCTAAGCGAGAATAAACAAGTGGCTAGTCTGACTTAAATAGGGCCTATCTCGGACAAAATTGCGAAAACCCTAAACAAGAAAGGTATTGAAGACGCCGAGCATGCTGATTATTGAAAACATGTACATATTTTAGAAATTAAGTAATTGTACTTGTAATGTGTTGAATAAATAAAACTAACCAGAGATTAAGGATAGGGTTAGGGCCTGGGTAACATACCCGAAAAATACAAAATCGGCGACCGGCTCTCTCTATGGTCACGGCCGAGGGTTAAACGGAGGTAAATTCTGGCGGAAAAATCTGCCCTGTGATTGGTGGAAAAAAGTGTCAGAAACACTGACCAATCACAGGACGGATTAGATTTGCCTCAGATCGACTATATAAGGGATCGCATTTTCGGGTATGGCATCCAGTGCATCAAGAACAGCAAGAATAGTTTGGATCATCTTAGTTTCAGAATATCCTAGTTTCAGAATCATCCTAGTTTCAGAGCCAGTTTCAGTGACAATACGTCATTGGCCGTGCTTATAGTTTCACACGGCGGCAACAGGAGAGACGGGTCTGCGGTTTGAGAGGACGTCGTGAATTGGCGTCGGCAACAGGGATTCGACTACCACAGCGTCCGTCCTGCTCTGACCCTCTCTCTGTCTCTCTCGATTACGTGTCACGTACCCATCAGTGAGCTGCTTGGGCTGTAGGGCGGCTCAGTTAATCCCGAAGAATCCATCAATATACAGTCCATTAACTGCTGAGTCGTCGGGCACCGTCGTCTGAATAAGGCGACATCTACAAAAGGGATCCGAGTGGCGTTCAGAACAGATAATGCAGTAAAAAACATTTTTAATGTTAAAGAAAAAGTGGACCGACAGCTTAGATCAGGTGTTTACAAACTTATCTGTAGTGAATGTAACGCAGTTTATATTGGTCAAACTGGCCGTAGCTTTAAGACTCGCTATAGTGAATATATAGCCGCATTTAGAAACAAACATCCCGATAAATCCCATTTTGCCAACCATCTGCTAACCTGTGGGCACTCTCTGTCCGACAATCATTCGCCAAATATTTTACATATGTGTAAAAAAGGTTTGAGACTAGGTGTATTGGAGCAACTAGAGATCTTAAAGAACAAGAAAAGTTCGTCCCAGATACTAAAAGATCAAATAAATATAATAAATTCCCCTCTTTTGAATATATTCTCTTAAAAATATCAATAAAATAAATTGTCATATTTACCAAATAATAAGTGGTGACGTAAGTTTTAACACACCTGTATCGCTCACCTATTGTTTTCTTACACTGTGGGTGGGGGTTGTTTATATAAGGCGTCCGTTGTAATGGCGGGTCACTTTCTGGTGGTATTCCGTAGAGTCTACTATACCTGAAGATGCCTCATGTTGGGGCGAAACACGTGTCGTTTACAAGATGGAAAAGTGATAATGTGTGTTTGGTGTTGTGTATAGTGGTTGGTGGGTGTAGAATTGATGGCCGATTTCGGTAAGTTTTTGGTTTAAGTTCCAAATAAATCCACTTAACCCAACCGAAAAACACACATCGTTAATTTTCTGTTATTGTTTTGCTTGTCGCGAATCTTAGCTAAGTAAAACTTTTGACTGTCCATATAATATCAGTACAGTGCCTTCGCCGGAGTCTTGTGCGGTCAAGATGTCATCTACAACATTAATGAGTAGAAGTGCTATTTTTTCTAAAACCCGACTGAAGTTCAGGAAGTATACCATTTACTTCCAGATACTCGGTTAGATGATTGCAGACCACTTTTTCTAAAATTTTGGCCATATAAGGCAAAGTACTTATAAAGGGTAAATTTATATAAAATCCCTGCCAAATATAGGAGGGAATAAAAGTAGAGGCTAAATCTAACTTAAAAAACTTCAAGTCAGTAATATGTTACTTATATTTTTCTTTTTACATAAAATCATCAGAGTCATTGCCATCATAGTTAGTACTCATATTTTCCGGTTTCATTAAAGTAGAATAACTTCTTAGTTCCGCTTCTTCTTTCTTACGTTTTTCTTCCTCCTTCTCTTTTTCTTTCTTCTCTCTCAATACTTTCTTTTTATCTTCTCTTTCTGATCTATCTCTATTTTCTCTTTCTTGTCTTAAATCTGGAAACGCTTCTTTTTTTGTTTTTTGTAATCTATTTACAATTTCATTATTTCTTTTAGCTACTCTTACTTTTCTTACATCTTTGTCTTTATGAAATGCTACTTGTCCAGCCTGAAATTATGAATAACACAGATATGGATAATATATGATTTTTATACTTTTTTTTTCATTCAGCTCATATACATACAGAATTCAAAAGCATTTTGGCAACATAAAACTTGTTCGTATTTCTTTAAAATTAACGTGAGCTCAAAAGTATATTAACAGGTATTATTACTGTCTTTGCGCGTTACTGGTCCTGAGTTTTAATTTTTACTTTTATAAACTTATTTTTTTTCATTTAAATTTGTCTAAAATAAGGAATATTCTAGCTTTTAGAAAAGCCATTATAAATACACTACAAAAAGATTAAAACAGACTAAAGTTTTTAATAAAAAAATTCTGTTATTATTTAATGTTACATTAATTTTATTGCCTAAGTATTATAATTTTTAATCTATACTAATTACCAATAATATATTTTCATTTATTTATTGATAGAGGACATAGGCAGTGCGTACATTATTACAATTAAAAAAAATATATCATCATCATCAGCAGCCTGCGGCAGTCCACTGCTGGACATAGGCCTCCCCCATGGAGCGCCACCTAGCCCGATCTTCGGCTACACGTATCCAGTTTCTGCCAGCCGCCCTGCGCAGATCGTCGCACCATCTAGCCGGGGGGCGTACCACACTACGTTTATCGAGACGCGGTCTGCACTCCAGCACTCGTTTGCGCCAACGATTGTCGGATCTCCGACAAACGTGACAAGCCCATTGCCACTTCAGTTTGCTAATTCGAAAGGCTATGTCGGTGACTTTAGTTCTCTGGCGGATTTGTTCATTCCGAATCATATCTATCAGAGAAACTCCGAGCATAGCTCACTGAGCGACTCTGAGCTTATGAAGCTGACGGACTTGGAGCGTCCACGTTTCGGCGCCGTAGGAGAGTACGGGTAGGAGACACTGGTCGAAGACATACGTCTTCACGCTCTGAGGTATGGGCGACGAGAAGACCGGACGAAGAAAAATATATAATTATTATTATTTTTTATAATTGTTATTATTATTATTGCTTGCGAGCAGCTCCCAGTCCAAAGGCTCCCATCACACTGCCTGCATTGCCACGTTGGATGGCAATAGAAAATTTTTGGCCCAGGAACAACCCGGAGCGAGGGTCGAGTCCTCTACCTTGCATGCGATGGCCTATCTCTTTAACAAAAGTTCTGGTTTCCGAAGACCAAGCACCTGCAGTCTGCACCGCCACCGGGACAAATAAGTAAATGGATTTTAGCGCCGAATATATGGCGTATTTGGCTGTGGCTGCGCTTTCTGCGGTAGAACGTGCGGCTTGTATAGAGTCCGACAGGTGACACGACGATGCAGACAGAATGAGACTGCGGCCGTTCTCCCAGGGGATTAAGGTTAGCCCATCTGGGCGTTTCCTGTCCGTTCTACTTAGCCCAGGAGGCCTAAGGCAGAAAGTACGTCAACATAGGTCAAAGCTTACTTGATATCATTTATGGCATGGTGCCTGGGGAATCTACCTGCTGACCTCATGCAACTCGTTCTACTCAGTGCATATTTTTAAAGTGTCCAGACAATTTATTAACATGGAGAATATAATGTAGAATAAACAGATAATTTTGTAAATAATTCTTGTAGTGGTTGTCATTTATATTTGTGGGAGGTGTTAAAGTGCAGAATAAAAATCGATAATTATTCAAATAAAGACTCTTTACATAAAGCTTTATAAAATTAGTGGGATAAGGTTCCAATGAACAGATTAAAGTTAATCAACTCAACACCAACGCAATGTGTGTCCCGTCACATAAAGGCCAAGGGCCTACTAAATACTGATTAAATATTACTTTACAAAATAATTACATGTTTAAAAATTGTTTTTTCTACATTGTCAAAATACTTCAGATCCATCATTTTCCTAATTTTTTAGAATAAGACTATTTTTTTCGCAAACAGAGACCAAATTGTCACTGTCCTGTAGAAAATTGAATGTCTTTAAAAAAAATTAATGATTTTTGTGTTTCATAATTGTATTTTGACAAATATTTAATATATTTGTCAAAATACTTTTTAGTGCTACTGTTTGTCCCAATGTGCCTCCCTATTTCTTAAACAATGGATATTAACACACTTGTTCAAGGTGGGTTCAGAATCTGAATAAAACATATATTTATCACGAATCAGGAATCAAACCCTTGATCATTGACTCCGAAAGTGGTTATATTATTACCGAATCAATAAGGGCGTCATTTGACGTAACATTATTTACACAAATTATTTAGTCAGATTGAGTTATGGCTGCATTATTTAGTCAGATTGAGTTATGGCTGCATGAATGGTTAGGCTTGACAGGGAAAGTATCAGGTGATCCTCTTACTTGTTTACCTATTTTTGCCATATAAAAAAATATGAGTGTAGTTTGTCACTTAGCTTACCTCCATGCTGGGGGTTTTTTTTAAGTTTGACCACATTGTGTACACAATATCAATGTCATTCATTTTATTACCCATAATTGAATTAGCCTTTACTAATTGACATGCATCATCCAAAACTAAATTTGGTATATCATCAATAGTTTGTCCCTGAAAAAAGTTGTTGGTTAAGTAATTTCACAAATTTTTTGGACTACACACTACAGTTCTTCTTAGTCTGGTTACGGGAACATTCACTGAAGCAAAAAATAGAGGTAATTTTTTCTAGCAGTTATTACAAACTTATAGAAATTGTATTTAGCATACTTATGCACTTGTAAGCATTCATTACACTTTTAAGTTTTAATTAACAAACTCTAGTTATAAAATATAAAAGATAAATTCATCATGTTTCTTGGTGTTAATTAGTGGGGCACCCAAACATTGAGCTTCTTTTCGAATCCAGCTTTGCACAAATGGTTTAAAACTGTTTTATGGTAGATCTTTAGCTCCTGGGTGATGCTATGACTACTAATATGCTGGTCAACTTTGATTATTTCTGTGATTTTATCGACATTTACGACAACTGGTCTGCCTGTGTGAGGAGCATCTTTAACACCGAGAATTGATGAAACCAAAATTGCATGTAATTAGCTGTTACAGTGTATTGACACTATAAACACCATTCACAATTTCAGTGGCCTGGCTTGTATTCTCACCTATATCAAAGAAAACCTGAAAATGTACCAGATTTTCTCTTTAGTGTCTTCCATTGTGAAATCTTTTTTAACTCATAACTGAATGGAACAAACAAAAAACAGCAAAAGAATTTTTTTGGTGTGAAATGTCATCTTGATAACGAGAGTAAACTTGAAATTGTTTGATTGATACTTTACGAGATATTGATCACTAAAGCCATCTACTGAGAAAATAATGGATTTCTTTTTACCCAACTAATACAAAACATTAAAAATTATTTCTAAAACCACATTTTAATCTACATATTAATACAGCATTTTAATCTAATATTTATATCTGGGTGTGGATATCTGTTGCTAAGCTTCAGTGCATTAAAATGAATTTTGCAATAAGTAGGAGTAGATATGTCAATCAATAAATATAACAATCAATTTATACTTACAGGGGCTAATCGTAAATATACATGAGCAGATGAAACTTTATCAACATGGAACCAGACATCTTCTGGCCAACCCCATTTTATTAAATCTTCATCTGTTAAATAACAAAATATAAAAATGTTGTTAAATTCGTAGACCTATGAGCTACATATTACTCTTATTTACCTACTTCCTATATTCAATTGATTCTTCAAAGTACACCATAATCCATACATATTATTAAGAATTATTTAGTGTTTATAGTAGAGATATAAGAATAGACCAGCTCAACCCTAGCTCATTTATACATTGGCTCTACAATTATTTCCTCACTTCTTCCATATAGACATTTTCAATTTTAAAGGAAATAAATACATCTTTAGTACCCTTAAAATTGGAAATATCTATAAGTAGCTATGATTACTTACCATCAGATCACTGCTTGTTAGTTTGTGTACCTATGCTCATCAAAGTTTTGCTTAAAGTAATATTATTATTTATAATATGCTGTTGAGTAAGATGACTGATTGATAGATATACCTTATATATTATTTTCTGTTTATGCAGTTCTAATATAATTTTTAAGTGGTAGAGCCACGCTGCAGACGAATACTTTGTCAAGAATGGCATATTATTTGTCTGTAGCATGAATGGGCCGGCTCGCCCTGGGAAGTACCACACTCCCGCAGAAAACTGGCGTCTGAGTGGTAGCTTAGCTACCGCGCTTCGTACGGTGAGCGGTCTTGAGTTCCGGAGGCCCAACATCCTTCTCCCTCCTTCCCCCTCCCACTCCCATAATGTCACTTTAATCTATGGCGCTGATTGCTTTCCATCAGGTGACACGCCTGCTCGTTTGCCCTTCATTCCATAAAAAAAAAATTTATTAGCGCGTAAAATACCTACTTTCATGTTTGTCTGCTCCCATGAATAACGTTACTGGTGGAGCAACTACATTACTTATGAAATAGAAAACCATATTTCAAATTTAAAGTTATATTAAAGCTTAACTAAACATAAAACTTCATGTAAAAATTAAGGTAAATATATTCATACTGTTTGACATCACTGACATGTGTCACTTTAAAGAATTCAATCGAATTGAATTGAACCACAACTGAAATTAAGGATGAGAAAAAGGATCGATAAGCGTATGTTAATTACAAGTCTTTTTTGTAAATTATCAAATATGTCCATACTAGATAGTTTACATTAATTACTGTAAAACGGTTTGAATAGGCACAAAACCAGGAAAGTTTTTTATGCCATAATATCCAATAATATTCGTTAGTAAGTCTATTATTTTGTCTTTTTTAAGGAACAATTTTTTTATGTTGCCGTGAGTTGACGTGGAATTAGGCAAAGGTAAAATAAAATACGTTTGAATGTCATCGGTCGAACTACTATAATTTGTGCTCCAGAAAAATTGCTAATTCTTTGTATGATAAACATTGTGTTCAGTGATTAAAATTTGATTTTATTATTCTGTGATTCATTAGGAATAAGTTTAGTATATCGATTTGTAAAATTATAATTTAAATTTATTGATATCTATAAAAATATTCATATGTGTACCATTTTAAAATTTTTGAGTTGAATAGAGACGCGAAAAAGGGGAAAGACATGCCATTTGGGGTCAATTGAAACGTAGTATGGGGTTGATAGAAACGAAAACAAAACTTAATCCAGCCAATTTTTTTCTTTTTACGGAATAACCTTTTAAGCTTTGCTTGAATGTGTCAATATTTGATAAAATTTTCATTTGTGATGGATAGTGTGTATGTTTGCTCTACTCTATCTCTTATTAGAGGACTAAAATCCTCATTCCACCAGGGAATGGAGAGATATGTATTTTTTCTAGGTTAAATTTTGTCGAATTTATATTTGCAGCAGAAATGATAGAGTTGTAGAAATGGTTGTAGTAAATTTCCATCATCGCCAAAATCAGGGAAACCATCTAAAGCGTCATCGCAGCGACAGACGCAGCATAGGCATGCCGGTCTGGTTTACAAAAGTTTATATTTTTTAGAGAAGAGTTTGGATACGAAAGTGGAGGGAACCTTTGAGTTATCAAAGGTTTAGAATTTAAAAGGCACTTTAGAATTCTTTGTCACGAATATTACTTGATGAGCATTATATACTTTAGCTATTAAATTTCAATGCTCTTATATTTCACTCTGTCCTGTTTGCCAAGCTTTATGTCTATACCGTATGTATGCTTATAACGTAGGACGCGCCCTCGTTAGATGGAACGATAATTTGCCTAAGGCTGCTAACAGTAATTTAATGCGTGATGTTGAAGTTATACTATGTGACTTTTTATTTTGATTGGCAAAGTCCGTAGAACTTTTGACTATTATACTATGTGATTTTTTAATTTGGTTGGTAAAGTCCGTAGAAATTTTAGTAGAACATCCGCCATTTGATTCATATGTATCGCGAAAAATAAAGATGTTTTGGCACCAGACTGGCATAATAGTTGTACCATAATATAACTAATTGCCTTTAAAGAAAAAAAAGAATAGCGTTAGTGAACTCTTATTGCATATTATTATTTGGCAACACTGATGGCTGTCAAATAATAAAAATAATGTCTCATATACATAACCTTCTATCCTATTTTTCCCAATGATTTCTGTTTAATTTAGACGTAATAACGCAGTAAATGCAATGCTAAGTGTGGTGTAGTTAGATTCGATACTTTAAGACCTAAGAATCAATATTACGGAAAAGTTTAAAGAGTGAATTAATGTACAAGCTGGGTTGTATTGTAGTACTAGTATAGTATATTGAGTAAACGAGTAAGTAAAATTCAGTTACAATGATAAAAAATATTAATATTAGAATCAGATTAAACAAAGACGCGAATGTTATTATGGTGTTCTTTATTTTGATCATTGGCGAGAAATTGATTTAGCGTATTTACTACCACGTGTTATTTCGGTTTTTTGAGTTATGGTTCGAACCCCGATAATGTTCATTTTTTTAACTCTTTTTTTTAATTATGTTTTGAAATAATGCTTTTGAATTATATTTTTTTCACTATAGTTATATACTTTATTTTCAGCATGTGGCATAAGAATTAATAGTTTCTAGTAGAGAGGAAAAATTGTATTAAAATATTGGTATGAACTCAAAGAAAACTAAAAACTTAAAATACTTCAAAAATAAATTTAAATGTAAAGGAGGAAATGGTCACCCTAATATAGTTGTATTACCACCTAATTTGTTACAACAATTAGGATTTCCTTTAAGGTCAATTGAGGGTACTCAGCAATATTCATTGGGTATTAAAGGTAAAATTATCATTTGTTTATTTTTAAAATGTAATTTTTGATAAACTAAACATTTTATATAAGAATAGTATTGAATAAAAAAGTGATTTAATTAATTATTTGTGATAAAAACTATTTTACATTATTATTTTATTACTATTACAATGAATATAAAAAATACATAAAAAATTACGAAATATATTTGTAACTTAGAAATGATAAATGTATTCATTATTAACTTATCTGTGAAATGCGTTATTACTTCTTACTTGAATACCATAATATATTATTGATACTAAAAAAATTATTTTCATGTCACACTGAAAGTAATTTTTTTTACAGATAACTAGTAAAATATAGGACTATCAATACCATCAATAACCAAATATTTTTATTTGAACTGTAGATAATATAATTTCATGCAAGTGTAGAGGGTAGTAATGAGTTAATATGAAAATAATATATTTACAATATAAATTTTCTTACTGAAGTGAATATTTATTTTGTGTTAGTTCATATAACAATAAATAATGAACAACGCCTATTGTGTACTAGATTATTATAAATGTATATGTATATATGTATACACACACACACACACACACACACACACACACACACACACACACACACACACACACACACACACACACACACACACACACACACACACACACATATATATATATATATATATATATATATATATATATAATATAATATGTATGGCTCTAAAATTAAGCACTTTTATAATATATAATTATTTTTCTAATATACTACATTTATTTGACAATATATACAAGGCTACTGATACTATTCTCTTTTAGTTATGGCTGTGACAAATTATTAAATTGCTACATGTTACATATCATTTATTCATTCAATAACTTATGTTATTTAAAATGTATATTTTTAATAATAAAAATTGTTTAATTGCAGGCTTAAACTGCCCTTTGAATAAACCTAGTGATTTACAAAGCAATCAAGTGACTAAAACTAATGATAAACATTCTGGGAATAAAGATGATGGCGAAACATCTATTATAGAAACTGCAAATTTGATGAAAAAATCTCTTTTATTAAGTCCTTCATTTTTACCCAACAATGTCATTATATCTAGAGAAGAATTAGATTTTGAACCTAAAAAGCCAGAAATGATTGCGACTAATGTTGATCAGAATAGTCATGTATTAAAAAACATGGACTCATGTGAAGTTTCTGACAAAACGTCAGAAGCCCATAATGTAATTTACTATGGTAACAAGGAAATTAATGACACATCAACTATAATCATGAACCAAGAAGTTGATTCTTTGAGTAAGGTGTTAATAAATGAACATAATATGATAAGTAGACCAACATTTACTGACATCAATGTAGGAAATCATTCTCAGTCTACATTACATATTCCACATGTTATTGACACAGTGGTTACCAATAATACATTAAAAACTGAAATAAAAATAGAGCCCAAAAATAAAATTAATATTTTATCAGAGGAAATAGTTGATGCTGATAAGTTGAGTGAATTAAAACTTTTTCATCCTTCATCTTTAATTCCAGTAACAATTAATACTCCTATAACAATAAGTCACAGGACAGGCAGTTCACAGAAAAATGATAATGCAAAGGTGTTTGCAAAAAAGGATGAGGATATTAAACAATTTAAGTCAAATAAAATGGGTAGGGTAGCTGGAACAGATAGAACAAGTAATAATAAAACTGTGACGCCAGGTTTTCATGAAAATTCAGAAAATAGAATTTTACTACAATCATTGAAAAATCTTACAAATGAAAACAAAAATGATCCATGTGAATGTTTAGTAAAAAAAAGTGAACAAGATTTACAAAAGGTCAAGATAAATTATGATCATTCATTAACAAAAAGTAGCAATGATAAACATTCTAAGCTGGATATGTTCATTGACAATCCTACAGGAACAAAACATCAAAAAAGTATGGATTCAATAAATCAATATATTATACCTAAAAATGACAATTTAATATTATCTGATTTTTCACACCATATCTCAATTGAATCTACAAGTACTCTTATGAAAGGTAGTTATAATTCCTTTAACTCTGAAATTTCTCAAAATATGAATGATAATCTTGGAGATAATATATATCAAAATTCATATGTTTTAGCTAAACCTGAGAATGTAACTCTCTCTTTCTCTCCGGGTTCACATAATTTGACTGAAAGTTCTATAGTATGTAGTGATGGTCCATTGAATGTTGGAATTTCTCAAAAATCAGTGAGATCACACAGTGAAAATTTCACATGTGAAGATCAATATGAATCTTTAAATCGCAAAGATATTATGACATTTCCTTATTTATATCATAGCTCAAAGGACTTAAGTGAAACTTCTTTAACTGGAAATCAAACTAAATTAAATTTTGATATTCCTCAGAATTTATTAAATGCTCCAGAATGTAATGTTATATCTCAAAATTTAAATGATTTATTAAAAGATGAAAATATACTGCCATCTACTATTAGTAGTAGCTCTAATACATTATCTGAAAGATCTTTGATACATAATGATGATTTCTGGAAACATGAAATTTCCCAAAAACTGGACATATGTCAAGAAGAAAAAGTCGAAGATGAAAATCACATTTCTTCCAACTGTGAACATATAGTGACATCTAATTTACATAATAATGTAATGGATGAAAAGGAAAGCTATTTTACAGAAAGTGATAATCTACTGACCCATGAAATTTTTCAAAACCCAATAAATTCTAACAAAGAGAGCATTACATCCTATAAACAAACTGTCTTACCCATAAATGAAAATATACCACATACATATTTGAAAAATAATTCAGATGTTTCATCTAAAGATGAACATATAATAGCAAAAACTTTGCTGAAAATCAACTCACATGAGCAAATTAACAGTTTTGTGACAAACATGGATCTTGATAACTCTCAAAAAGTTATAAATTTTTATAAAGAAAATGAATTTCAAAAAAGAAAAAATAGTCAAGAGGACAGTTCAAATTCATTAATTGAAACCTATATTATAGAGAGTGAAGATTTACTAAATAATGATGATCATGAAATACCAAATACAAATCAAAATACCATCAATGAGAAATTTAATTCAACAGCAATTTTAGTAAATTTCCAAGACTTATCTGAAGCGTCAAAAAAGCTCAATAAAATAAGTGGTAATATTAAAGTTTTGAAAAAGTCAATAAATGTGGATTCAGAATGTGTTGAAAACAATAATAACTTTGAAACTGAACATAATATATATACTAATAATCAATATAAATTATGTGATATCAATTTAGATAAAACTAAATATAAGGATGCAAATAAAAAGCAAATCCCTGTTGATAAAGTTAAAGAAATAGCAAGTTATCTTAGTCAGTGTCTTCTCGCTGAAAAGGCTAGTACTTTAACAAAATGTTACTTGACTAAGTCTAAATTATGCATTCAAGGTGTCGAAAAACCGGGTGGAACAGAATTTGGCAAAGTAAAAAGTGGCACATACTTATCAAGAATAAACACATATCAAAACAAAAATAAAATACATAAACCAAGCTTATCTAAACCTATTCAACATATAATTTCCTTTGAAAATGATTTTAATATTGATTGTGAACCTGATATTGTTGATTTTTCTCAATTACATAATGAAGAACAACTTTGTTTATGCCAGGATTTTGGTATGTTAACTTTTTATGATGGTGAGAGTGAATACCAACACATACATTTTTGGGATCAAAACCATCTGCAATGTTCATTTAGTATGATGTCTAAAATATTTAATGAAGATTCAGTAGTAAAACATGATACAGACTTTAATAATAAAGAGGAAATCAACTTAATGAACCGGGAAAATATCTGTTGGAATGCCATTGAATATCAAGATTATGAAAGTAATTTGGCCTTAGAGGATTTGCCAGTAAAGACTTCTGCACCTATGTTTCAGTCTGTTTTGTTGGATGCCAAAACTAACTTAGACAACTTAGTTTCAAGTCAATCAAATGATATTACAAGCACATGTATTATTATAGCAACAGAGTTTGATAATAACTGTTCACAAACGAAATCAAAATATGTGAATATCGAAAATTTTTCGAGTGAATTGTGTAAAGTAAGTTCTTATTTGTTATTTATTCTCTCTTACGGTGCCGAGACGTGGACACTGACAGTCCGTCTCCTCGCCAAGCTCAAAGTCGCTCAGAGGGCTATGGAGAGAGCTATGCTCGGGGTTTCTCTGGTGGACAGAATTCGAAATGAAGAAATTCGCCGGAGAACCAGAGTCACCGACATTGCTCTTCAAGTTAGCAGACTGAAGTGGCAATGGGCTGGACACGTTTGTCGGAGAACCGACAATCGTTGGAGTAGACGATTGCTGGAGTGGAGACCGCGACTCGGCAAACGTAGTGTGGGACGCTCTCCTGCTAGATGGGGCGACGATCTGCGCAAGGCGGCTGGCAGAGACTGGATGAGTGTAGCCGAAGATCGGGCTAGGTGGCGCGCCTTGGGTGAGGCCTATGTCCAGCAGTGGACTGCCGCGGGCTGATATTGATATTGAAGTTCTTATTTTATGATAATAAAATAATGTTTTACTTTTTTAATTTTCCTTAAATGGAAATTCCTAAACATTGTATGTTGAATCTGCAACTGAATTACAAATTCTTGGTTTTATTTGAAAGCAAATGTTTAAACATATTTTGTTTTTATGACGGCTTATGGTAAATTATATGTTTTTTAGATATAAAATATTTTTTTAACATAGGTGTAATAATCAACCACTAAGCATCCCTTTGGTGATATAGAAAACTGTTTGTTCTCAAAGGCAAAAATAGCTGCCAAATGTGATTTTAAATAATGTCTTACAGAAAAGAAAAAGAAGTGAAAGTATTTCAGAACTTAATATTGGAGAAGCAAATTTTGCATCAGAGTGTAAAAAACTTGCTTCCACTTGCTTCAAGTGTGTAATCTGTGGCGTAAAAGTGGAAGAAAGAGATTGGGCAAACCATATTTCTAAAGATCATTGCTATATTGCATGGAAAGAGAATGATGTTTTTGTAAGTATAATTGTATCGTATTGTCATAATATTAATACAATTTGTTCATATAATTAAAAATTATTAACTTATATTATTTACGTAATGTTTAACAATAATATTTTAATTTGTTTAGGATCTTAAAAATAAAGAACTGTTAGAAAAAATATCTCAAAGATTAAAGGATGTCGGAAGTTTGAAATGTACATTTTGCGGTTTTGAAACTACATTCTCAGAAAGATTCATACCTCATGTAGAAATTTGTATGAAGGTAATTGATAGTTTTATTAACTTTTGGCTATATTGTTTTATTATTATATATCAGACCCGGGTCTAGTTGGAATTGATGGCGTGTGAAATATTGTTCCAAACTGTTTGCAAAAACATTTCGCGTGCCATCAATTCCAAGTGAACCAGGGTCTGTTAACACTAGATTGCCCAGCAAGTCACAATGATTCTTTTTTAATTAAAAAAAATGTATTTATAATGATACAATTTCTTAGAATTTTGTGACTTTGTATACAATTTTATTTTTGTATAACTGTATGCTGTCACAAAATTCTAAGACATTGCATCAGTATAAAAATAGTTTTTTTCTAAATAAAATTAAAAAGCAGTCAAAATGATTTCTTGGGCAATCTAGTGTGTACACTGTCAAAAATGCTATAACTTTTGTACATTTATTACTATCAATAGCTATTATTTTAGTACTATATACTAATAGTGTTGAAAAAATAAATTTAAATGGATATAGCTACTAGTATCTAAATAAACTGTGTACTACTAGAGACAAGATATTCAAATTTATTGAAGTTAGCCTCTTACACTATAGAAGACTAGTTTCTGATTTCTGAGCTGAACATTCCATTAAGTTAGTTTTCTTATTAACAAAATTGTTTTGGGGTTCCTAGCTAGATATATAACGGGTGTTTTGTCTCGTAAAAAAAATACAAATATGTATAGATAAACTTCAAGTTAAAAGAATAAAAAGTTTGTTCTACAATTTTGTTTTGAAAACTTTTGTTTAGTATTGTATCTAAAAAATCATTCATAAAAACGAAGTTCTTGAAATTTTTAATTATTTTCAGGAAATATTTAGGAATTTTGACCTAAGTGAAAATGATAACCTGAAAACTGATAATGAAGTGTTAAGAATATTATCAGATTTTAACGATATACCTTTGGAGCATACAGCTTCCTCATCTAATGTTAACAAACTTCATATGTCGAATAAAACAGGAAATCTGAAACAAAAATATAATGATCAAACATGGAATCAGTCAATGTTGGTTAGTAAAATTACATTACATAATTATTAACCCAAATGAGATTTTTATTAATAATGAAATAATCAACATATATTAATTTAAAAAATCGTGTTGTCTCGTAATTTTTCAGATTTGCAATACTAATGATGAATTGGATGCTGATGTGATTGTGAAAGAAGATTGTTATTATGATGGTGATCAAATCGGAACCGAATGGAAATTTAGAGAAGAGACACAGATAAATTTAAATAAAGCCAAGGTAACATTTTTATTGATGTGTTTTGTAAATTTTTAAAATGATTTAGATAAGAAATGAGAAAAGCTTATAATCATAGACATACTCTTGGGTTGAAAAAACATCAATAAAAATTGAAATAATCATCTCAGGTTATGGGTCCCATTCTACTGTATCTGTATCATTTCGCTCATGGGAATGCTCAAATTATAGCATATTTACTGATTTAATAAAATCTTGCTTTTATCAGTAATTTTATTATATGTGTGTAATACACTTTCATCAAGCATATGACGAGCGCAACTTATATATATATATATATATATATATATATATATATATATATATATATATATATATATATATATATATATATATATTTTTTTTTTTTTTAAATTTCAAAACTCGTAAATAGGTGGACAATGTACAAGAAGGATGAGTAACACCTGCAGACTAAATGGTAATGATAAAAAATTCAGTAAATGTAATGTATAAAATTAAAACTACTTTTTTACAGAAGCGAAAAAGATCTTTTGAAGTTTCAACACCATCTAACTCAATCGAAGAAAATGCTTTTCTAAAATGTAAGAAATCAGCTAAATACACTAAATGTGCAGTTTGTAGACTGGAGTTATTGGATTCTAATTGGGACGATCACATAAGGGACAAACACTGTTATGTAGCTTGGAAAGAGGGTCAATCTATAGTAAGTAACAGTAAAGTTACCTATTTATTAAGAACCAGTGTAGTGTTTGTATGAATGGTAAATGTATAAGCAACTATACTATAGCTAGCTATAGGGTCACAGATATGCACTTGGTAGGTTATGATTTAATGAGCTATTATTTAGCGTTCGAGCATCGAAGCAATCTCACAACGCGGACTTCATTTCGCTAAGTAAAGGCTTTCGCAGTCATAGGTAAGATTGAGTATTTGATGTGAACCAGCTATACTCAACCTGCGGCCCGCTGGGCTTTTGTGGTAGGCCCATCTGGTGTTACTTTATTTTAAAACCATTGTGAATTTCGCGCCCATAACACATATTGAGAGCGCGCTGAGTGAATAGGTTCCTCATAACACTGCCGCGCCACGGTGCTATTATTAATACAGTAATTTGCTGTAATACACGGCAAATTATTCATTTATTTTTTAATTTACAGCAGATGTCTGATTGTATCACAACAACAAGTTATGTTAGTATTTTCGTAAATACGATAAATCAAGTGTTTGGATTAGCTATGTTTCGCATTAGGCATTTTTAGTTCAGTATCGAACGAGTGAGACCGCACGAATCCCCTTTCCTTGGCTTCCTTATTTCCATGTACGTGTCGCTTTGTTTTCTGGTTGTGACTATTTTTTAATTTGTTTACATGATACAACTGTGTCAAAACTTTACAATTTATTACCTAAATTTTTTTGCGGTCCGCTAAACCACGCCTAACACCTGTTTACAAAAGACCCCTATTACAAAAGGTTGAGTACCACTTATGTGAATGATTTCCAAACTAGGCTAGTTATTTGGTAGCGGTATCTCTCTCTATATTTTTATAGCACAGCAGGCAAACGAATATGCGGGTCACCTGGTGGTAAGCGATCACCACCGCTCATAAACATCCGCACCGCCGGAGGCGTCGCAGATCTGTTGCCGGTCTTTAACGGACACATACGCTAGGGGTGGGTATAGGGATCTTTCTTCAGGTGGTTTGGCGTGTATCGGAGCAAAGCTATATAAATCTTTTGGTATCCATTTTCCGCGAGATTGAACATTTTCCTTGTTAGTGCTTACGTACATTGTTGTACTTTTCTGTTAGCCGGGCGCAAGCGAAAAATTAAGATGGAAGAAAAAAAGGAAAACGTGCTTTGTTTTCAACGAATTGATTTTGAAGAATAGAGCATAGTAAGAAATTTGGCCGAATTCTACATTATTGGGCGACTTTAAGCTTGAGCCCGGCTAACGAAAAAATACCCAAAAACCTTATTTGATCCTCATCGGCAATCCGGACTTTAAAACGGGATAGATCTTCGCGTGTGTAAGCTTCGCTTGTTGGATGGCGGTGTCTACTTGTTTGGTCATTGTCAACATCCAGTCGATGTATGGGCTATGGAACTCTGGGTACTATGGAATTATGGTTGTGTATTGCGGTACTATAAATGGTATTTGATGCATTGCTACTACCTGATCCTTTGACTTTTGATAATGGCGGTTGTCTTATTCAAGTTTACATGAAAGCTCCATGTATCAAGCCATTCTCGGCTCCCTGTAGAGTACTGGCCGCTATGCTGACTTTCGAGGACGCAAAATTGGTAGGAGCATTTGGTAGGGCGGCGTGTCCGTGGAGATTGCTGACTATATAGTATTACAGCCGTTAATGGGTCTTAGCCTGGTTCAATAATTTTTTCCCAATTAATCTTAGTTTGGCTTTTTCTTTTTGATTGCCTTTACGTCGTCCTCGACTCCATCTAGCCATCTGAGCTTAGGCCTACCGCTGCTTCTACCATCGATACACACCAGACTTGTGTGCCGTCTATTACTATCCCATATTAGTTATACATCTATTATATAATAATTTATTCATATACAAAAAATTTTTTAGGATCTCCATGATGACGAATTATTAGACAAGATATACCAGATATTAAGAGATGTTGGAGTATTGATATGTACATTTTGTGGCCTTAAACGAAAAAGTTTTAAAAAATTCATATCACATGTGAAAAAATGTATGCAGGTAATAAAATATATTTTGTATCGTTCTTAATTAGAATATCTGGGCCTTCGCTTGATATATTACTTTGAATAAAATTAAGAGAGCAGCTTCATGTAAGTAATTTATATTTTGTAGACATGTCTGTAAGCGTTGGCCTTACATTGACTTTTAATTTTTTTTACTGGGAAGTAATAATAAAAACATTTTATTGGTGACCACATTCACCAACGAAATGATTTTTTATTTTTGTTTCTAAAACTATCGTTTTTGTAGTCTGGCGGGGAGAAAAAAGATAATTTCTATGAGAAATATATTTACATATATTCTAATCATCATCACCAAGATTTGAATATATGTAAATATATTTCTCATAGAAATAATCTTTTTTCTCCCCGCCAGACTACAAACCACTTTTTAACATTTTTTATGTTTTTAGGAAGGAAGAATTGACGATAATGAAAAATTGAAAAATGTAAAGTGTGCAGAAAATGAAAAGATTGTTAATTCATTAACTGTGAGATGCGGAGTATGTGATAAACATGTCAGTGACTCTGCTTGGGTTGATCATATAGCTCAAGAACATTATTATCAAGCATGGAAGTCTGATGAACCACCACTGGTTAGTTACATAAAACTATTTTCATAAAAGAAACAGTTATATCACATACGATTTCTAAACAGGGATAACTTGTATATATGTATACTACATACTACTACAAGACAAAATAAGGGCTACCCGTAAACTTAATACAACAAACATAATTTTTGATTAATGTAGTAATTTTTGAAGTGGCAATGAGATGGTCACGTTTGTCGGAGATCCAACAGTCGTTGGATCAGACGAGTGCTGGAGTGGAGACCCATCTGGGAAAACGCGTGCGACGATTTGCGCAGGGCAGCTGGCAGAAACCGGATGCATGAAGCCGAAGATCGGGTTAGGTGGCACTTCTTGAGAGTAGGCCTATGTCCAGCAGCGGAGTGCCGCATGGCATAATAAATCATAGTGTATTTAAGCTCTTATAAGGGATACAATTGCAAAGGCTAGCCATCGCGTGTGCGTAGAGTACTAATGCTGTATCCTTGTCGATTTGGCTATGATCATCTGAAATCTATGTTTGTAGTCACCCAGTTATCAGCAACGTGTAGTTTTGTTTATCAGCAAAGGTATTTTGTGTTTTACAGGATGTTAACAGTAAAGAGGAAGTACACAAACATTTATCTAATATATCAAGACAAAATAATGGCTTGATTTGTTCAAAATGTGGGTTACTTCGTAAACGCGTTAAGGGTTATCTGCATCATATAAAAGTATGTGATGGTATAATGGTAAGTAAAGATCTTCATTTTTCTATATACATACATACATATCGTCACGCCTGTTTCCTGTAGCGGTAGGCAGAGACCACAGATCTCATGCAAGCCCGCCGGTTAAATGTACTCTTAACCTGACCTTTCCAAAAAATTCGGTTATTTGGTCAAGGTATGTTCTTTTGGCTTTCCCCTACTGACCCCTTCCATCTACATTCACAACGTAAATTTCTTTTACCAGTCGTTTTTCATCCATCCTCTATGTGCTCAAACCATCTAAGGATCCCTTTGTGAACTTTTGTCACGACACCTTTTTATACTTCACGTCGCTGTCTTATATCTTCATTCCTTATATATCATTCGAAGTTACATATATACTTTTTAAAGCTCTTATTTTCACGCATTCAGTCTGCTTTCATGACTCTTCTGCCAACCCAACTTTTACCACATCAGAGTCGGAACAAGCACTCTCCGATGAACCGTCAGTCGGCCCTTTATAGACACATTCTGACTTTTCATAAAAAAATGCAGGGCCCTCTAATTTTTCTGCAATTTCAGTTATATTTAAAATTTATTTGTTTTAGGACTCCCTTTTCTGAAGGCGATGTTCTAATAACTATGGCGCGCTCAGTATTGAGCGGTTCGTCTTTTAAGATTTCCTTTGCGATTCTCTCTTTACCTTCCCCATTTTTAACTTGTCCCTAGGGCCAGCCCCATCTCTTTCAAGCATATATATAGCTAGCAGCTCATCAGTGTAGTAATTTCCAGTTATTATAATATTGATTAAATTTTTTATTATTTACAGGTCTTAACTGATGATTCAAACGATGTAACAATAGTTGACTGTACTTTAGACGATTCGCTTTTAAATGTAGAATTAACGTACACTGGCACTGTGAAGTGTAGAGTATGCGGTCAGGAAGTAACCGGAACGAAATGGGTTGACCATATAGAAAGAAATCACTTTTATTTAGCACGAATTGAAGGAGAACCCCCATTGGTGAGTATACTTAATGTTGTTCAAATATGACATGCAAGATATAACATCTTTTTTTCATGTATATAGTTGTATAGGTGTCTTTGTATCAGTGTAAAAAAAAACTACTTACAAGTTAAGTACAATAAACCACACGGTATTCTTATAATTATATTTCATGTCCCTGGTATAACATGTGTTTTCTCTCGTATAACGTGGGGATTTCCTAAGTCATATTTTTGTACTGTGAAATTTATAATGGTTTAACAGTTCATAAATCAGTTTTATTACGTTTGCACAACTTGTTTTATAAAACTAAATTATTTTATTAGTTTTTTGGGGTTTAGGAACATTGATTATAGGTACAGTGATCCTTCGTATAGCGCGTTTTATGTCCCCGTTCGTTTATTTGTCTTATAACGCGGTAGATTGGCCCCGCGTTGTAGGACAAATAAACAAACTAACAGGGACGTTAAATGTATTATATGGGCATTTTTATTTTTAGATAGATAGACGTATTTTTAATTTTAAACAAAATATGAAAAAATATAAAGTTGTAAAACAAATGTTGTTTTTTTAACTCCACCTTTATCTGTGTATTGTTGTATGAGAAAAGGATTAACCCGGTATATGATTAAATTGTACATGTACTTGCAGAATGTAAATGATGAGGATGAAGTGCGAAAACATCTCCGCAGAATAACGAAACAAAATAATGGTTTGACGTGTGCTAAATGTGGACGAGTGCGTAAATACGTCAGGTCATATTTGGAGCATATTAAAACTTGTGATGGCAGTACGGTGCGTTATATTTGACATCAGTGTTGTTTGAGAGCCTACGTATTATTATTATTTATTCACATACAGTCGACTCTCGATAATTTGTTTGTTGAAGGGACCATTCTAATACTTCGAACTACTAAGAGTTCGAAATGTTAAGATCACATTTCGAACTCTTAGTAATACCAAGTTGTAGACGTTTGTAATACCAAGAGGTAAACAAATAAGTTCAAATTACTGAAAGTAGTATTTATTGAAACATACCAATCACATACATATTTCATAGGCTTACATGATGGTTTGTGTACAAGTTTCACCATGTCCATATTTTGATTTGTCGAGTGTTTGCGTTAAGGAATTTTCAATTACCGCTTGTTTTTGATAATTATTGATTGTGTTTCCTTTGAATTACCGAGTGTACTAAAAACCATTGAATTTATTTGATTTAACGAGAGTTTTGCTAGCGATTGCAATTATTTTAAATTATAGAGAGTTTTGATTTATCAAGAGTCGACTGTATATGTAAATTAAGTGATTTATGTTTATACGTCGCCATTTAGTTACAAAATTCAAATGGTACCTTCTTCTACCAATCGTTTTATGCCATACTAAGTTATATCATATTTGTAAAAAAAGTCAAATTTTTCACAAAAAACTGTAGGTCTCATAAAATCTTGTACTTTTAATATATATATAATATTGGGAATAACCGTTTCATTGAATTGCATGATCTTGAAAGTATTAAATATTAGGAGATTACCTATACCTAATAAACTTTGACGTTTCAGGCTCGTCAAGAAATTAACGACACTTCAGGTGACACTCAACTCGATTTGAGCGAGTTTGTATATCTAGGCAAAGTTACTTGTGGAGTTTGTCAAAAAAATGTCGATGGAGGGCAGTGGATTAATCATATACAAAAGGAACATAACTATATAGCGCGAATCTCTGGGAAACCTACTCTAGTGAGTATTAGTTATAGCTTTAACGATAATTCATAATATGACTATGTTTACATATTGCTATGAGCGGTAGGGTATGTATATATGTATGTTGAGAAGACCATCAAACAGTCAAACTGGTGGCAACTATGAATGATAATTCTGTCGATTGCGAATTTCAAATTACAGTTATATACAAGTATGCTAGTTGCCTGCCTGCGGCGGCTCCTTAAGGATTATACAAAATTTCAGCGAATCGGATCATAAGTGACGATTTTAGCTTTATATGGTGCCCATCTAGTTTTCAGCCATATTGGATTTTTTTTCACATATGAGTGATATGTTTGCATTTGTCACCCCGGTTTGCACTTGTCACACATTACGGTTTGGGCGGGTCGTCGAGCAACTTTTTACCAGATTCAGATTTTCAAGGTTTGCGTATACTTTCTATGTCTCGAGCACAATCCGAACATTTCCCTGGAACAAACTTACCCTCCATCTCTTACAGTTTCCCAAATAACATGTCAGTGAGTGGTAATACAGCTTTATATAAAAATTGTGAAATTGAACATTTTTTTTAAAACATTACTTTGCTCTTAATCTTTACACTTATATTTATTTTTCCGAACAGGATGTGCACAACGAAGATGAAGTGCATAATCATCTTCAAAATATAACGAGAATATATGGCGGGCTTATATGTGCGAAATGTGGAATATTTCGTAAAAAAGTTATGTCATACTTGCAGCATATTGAAAATTGTAATATAAGTGAGGTGAGTTTGACATTACTACACTTATTTGGGGATGGAATGACAAACTTAGTGCTCTTTTTATATTCCATCAGAACATTACCACATCTATAATATTTAATAAGAAGTGTTTTATTTCTAATATATCATTAACGATAGATATAAATAAAAAAAGAGATTTAGGTGCGTGTCTTATTGGTTTTGTTCCAAATACCTTTTTCCTTAGACTGATGTGTCAAAATATTCAGATATTTTATCACTGACTGCTTCTCCAGCCAGACAAATTATTTGTTCCTCACACACACGCAATCCACAGCGAGATGGAAAATATTGAAGTATAATCTCTTTTGCATTGGTCATCATTTTACGCGATGCTCCAATATTACCTAGAAAATATGTGGTCCTCGAGAGAGCAAGGTGTTTCTGTGTTCCTCGAAAGAGCAAGGTGAATATGTGTTCCTCGAAACACCAAGGTGTATATGTGTTCCTCGAAAGAGCAAGGTGAATATTTGTTCCTCTAAAGAGCATGGTGAATATGTGTTCCTCGAATCGAGAGAAAACATGTTCAATTAATTTTTTTAGAGAGGTAGACAAACTAGCAAGTGGGTTTCTTACTGGATATGACTTTAGAGTAAGTTGTGAGTAATGTTAGGGAAGAGAGAATTAATCAGAAGGGACTAAGGATAAGGAAGGAATTAATCAGAAGGGACTAAGGATAAGGAAGGAATTAATCAGAAGGGACTAAGGGTAAAGAAAGAATTAATCAGAAGGGACCTAAGGGTGAAGGGTAGATTCTAGGTAGAGAGGACGGTTTATTGCTATTGGAAAATATTGGCTTTATAATCTATATTCTAATACAAAAAAGGTGTAAGTCAAACCTTTTAATGTAATTCCCATCTTTACAGGATGACGCACATGGTTCAAAAATTAATGGTCAATTAAATAAATGGTACAAATTGGAGAAAAATTTAGATGCTTCTCATGCTGATTTGAGCGAGTTCGTGTGCACAGGTACAGTTAAGTGTGGAGTTTGTCAACAAGAAGTTGATGGAATTGAGTGGATAAACCATATTGAAAAGGAGCATGATTATTTGGCAAGATTCGATGGAAAGCCTCCCATAGTGAGTATTCAATTAAAGCTTAAAAATAATTTAAGGCTGTTGAAACACAGTTGGAGTAGATGAGTAGTGGAGTGAAGACCGTGTCTCGGCAAACGTAGTGTAGGATCTAATCTAATTGGTAGTTAATATTTACATTTTATTAGTAACAGTATTATAGAAGACGAAAAATAAATGACATCTAAGTATATTATCGAAAGGTAAGAGATTTGGCCCTCACATACAAGACTCACACTTGTTTTGTATGGGTTTCAATCCTCAGGATTGAGAGAGCAAATAATATAAAAGTTGATTTCGTAATATATTTTATTTAATTTAAGAAGAAAATAATTAACTTAAATAACTTAAAGCCAAACATGCCCATCCATAAAATTCTAATAAAGGTTTGATTGTAAAATGAAAATAAAATGTTCGGTATTGTTACAACACTCAAAAGCAAACGTGAGTTATAAAATTGAGCCAAATTTATCCGTTTATAAAAAAGAATTGGTGTTTTATTTGAATATTGAGTTTTATATGAATGGCGGTTGTACTAAAATAATATATCTAAAATTGTGGCTATTTTACCAAAACCTTCTATGGTCTTTTTCAGTCAAAAAGTTACGATACACGCATTTATATTTCACTTATACGCCTTAATCGAACTATATTGCATATTACGCTACCACAATTAAACAATATAACTGATAATAATATAAGATTATGGAAATGAAATAAAAACACAACGTTACTGATGAAAGTTGGCGGGAAAAGTCCTAAACTCTTTTTTAAATTGTTAATGTTAAAACAATGAAAACTGCACATTAAAGTTACATTTTTGTATTTATTCAAATTTTGATTTCGAATTGAAATATTGATTGAAATGGAAGGTATATTTAGTTTTATTGATTATATTAAATTTCGAAGGAAGGTTTATTTTAAAGCCATACATTTAAAAAAAGAGTTGAATGTTGCGTAACACATATGAAGAATATTTTTTTTGTGAAACGATTTTGAATTTGAAGCCTCATTTTGTGGTCTTAAAGTCCTGGTCAGGCAAGCCATTACAACTTTTAAAAATAAATTGACAAGACGTCAATGCGTGACAAGAACAGTTAATAGAAATAGATGCGGGCGGAAAAAAGACAGGACGATGTCTAGAAAAGACTACACATTGCTGGAACATTTCGAATTTTGGAAATGCTAAAACTTTCGATCGTTTTACCCTATATAAAGGTGTGAGGGTGCGTCGAAGGAGAGTTTAAAGTTTAATACGGGAGTTTTAAATTTTAATACGGAGGAAGATCGAAAGAAAATAGTAGAACAGAAGAAGTGGAAGTAAAGTGAAGAGAAGTAAAACTAGTGGCCGATTTCATTTTTCCGAGCCCCGAACCCCAGCTTGTTTCATTAAAAATTTTGGTTTCTGTAAAAACTATACGCACACAAATTTCACGCAACATGATCCCAATTAGGTTTGTCTATTATTTGTATACGTATTCCTATGGTTTTACAAATCGTTCCTTTTTTTGTCAGGATGTGTCCAATGAAACTGAAGTGCGAAAACAACTTTACACCATAACGAGGCTAAAGAATGGTCTTATGTGTACGAAATGTGGGTTAATCCGTAAATATGTCAAATCATATTTGGAGCACATAAATTATTGTAAAGGGAGTATGGTGAGTATTTTTGATATTGTTTTATATGCTTTAGGTAGAAAATTATTTCTTGTTGTATGCCATCATTGCACATGACATGCCCCAGGTATGCCATTATTACCAGAGGATTTTTAAGTTTTATGATGGCTTTGTGCAATTCCTGAAAAGAAAGTGATAGAAAGAAAATTTGGAGCACTTTTGAGGTGGAGCCATGATTGGACAATTTTACACGAGATTCTGTTAATACAGTTGAAACTTACATGTTTTTGATATTGCTTCTAGATTTTTACTAAGAATCAACAGTTTAATGAACGATCAATAAGCTCATGCACAGATGAGGAACATTCAGATGCTTCACATATTAATTCGACTGAGGAGTACGTATTCGATGGCACAGCTAAGTGTGGAGTTTGCCATCAAGAAGTTGATGGAAAAGAATGGATTAAACACATCGAGATGGAACATAACTACATGGCGCGAATCGATGGACGACGTCCTATAGTAAGTTTATTATTTGTGTGTTTGAAGGTATAAATAAATTTGTGTGTGTGTGTGAGCGTTCGTGTATATAATTCATAATTAAAAATTAAGTTGAATTTAATTACATACACACACACACATATAACGTGCTTTATAACTTTAAATCGAGTAGAGTACGCCAATTATGGCTGTTTAACCCTTAAATGCATAATGATAAAAAACTGCAACATACCACTTAAACGGCCCTTAAATCATCAGTAGGAGCGCAAAGCATACTATTGTAGAATTACTACGATTCGGGTAATATATTTTATCGATTGGCAACACCATTTTTCCTTTGTCAAATCCAGCTTGACATTGACAAAGCATTGAATATCGGATGTTTGTGTCTGATAAGAACAGATAATGTTGGTCACTGGCCCGATGACTGCGTTCGCAGCAGGTGTAAAATGCCTAGGTATAAGGGATACACACAAACTAAATATGAGACGTGTGGGGTGGCCCTTTGCCTAACTAAATCCAACCAATGATTTTTTTGATTTTTTTTAAAATATTGCTTGAATACAATAGTGTACAGAACTTGGTTTTATTGTTATTGTTACTATATATTTTTTGTTATTAATGTAATTTATTATTATGTACAATGCAAGTTTGTAACCGTTTAATTTTCAATACGTATATTATTATATATATATATATATATATATATATATATATATATATATATATATATATATATATATATATATATATATATATATATATATATATATATATATATATATATTAGGTGTACAAATAAGTTTCCGCGGTTTTTTATAAGAAATTAGGAATTTATTGTAAAGGAAAAGTACATTACGTTTTATTCAAAGTATTTTCCATCATTTGCCACTACTTTTCCCCATCTTTCTGGCAACATTCGGATACCCCGTCGAAAAAACTCTTCATCTTTTGACGCTATCCACAAATCTACCCAATTTTTGGTGTCTTCATATGATGTGAAGCGCTGCTCAGACAGACCATGTGCCATCGACCGGAACAGGTGATAATCAGAAGGGGCTAAGTCTGGTGAATACGGCGGGTGGGGTAAAACTTCCCAGTTGAGTGTTTCCAAGTATGTTTTTACCGGCGCCGCAACATGTGGACGAGCATTATCGTGTAAAAGAATAATTTTGTCGTGTCTGGAGTAGTAATGGGCGCGTTTTTCCTTAAGTGCCCGACTCAATCTCATCAATTGTGTTCGGTAGAGAGCTCCAGTAATGGTTTCGCTTGGTTTCAGCAATTCATAATACACGACACCAAGCTGATCCCACCAAATACACAGCATGAGTTTTTTTCCATGAATATTCGGCTTAGCTTTCGATGTTGATGGTTCGCCGGGCTTAACCCATGACTTTCTCTTCTTTGGATTATCGTAGTGAATCCATTTTTCGTCACCAGTGACTATACGATGCAAAAAACTCTTTTTTTATTCCTGGCAAGCAGCATTTCACTCATGCATAATCGGCGTTCAACGTCTCTCGGCTTTAGTTCATATGGAACCCAATTTCCTTGTTTTTGAATCATTCCTAACGATTTTAAACGATGTGAAATTGCTTGTTGAGTCACTTGTAGAGTAAGTGCAAGTTCTTTTTGCGTTTGGGACGAATCTTCCTCCAATAGTACTTCTAATTCCATGTCTTCGTACACTTTCGGCCTTCCACTGCGTTCTTTGTCTTTAACGTCAAACTCACCGTTCTTAAACTTTTGAAACCATTCCTGACAACTTCTCTCACTTAAAGCAGCTTCACCATATGCTTCTAGAAGCAATCGATGCGCCTCAGCTGCAGATTTTTTCACATTAAAGAAGTAAATCAAAAGTTCCCGCAAATGATGCTTATTCGGAATAAAACTTGACATTTTTGCACGAAGAAAATTACGTGATGCTGATACGGAATCACTAGTACTTTAAGGTTATGGTGTTGCCAGATGACTAAACTTGGGATATTACGTTTTACATCTGACAATTTCTCCATAACCTTCTGGTGGGGCCATCTTTTGACAAACCGCGGAAACTTATTTGTACACCTAATATATATAGATGGGCAAGGGAGGATGGAGGTCAGCCCCAGCAGAGCCCCAGCATGCTGAGGTAAGGCTCCATAGTCCCCAGGGGAGCCCGACCCCCGGGACGATCGGCACGCTTACGACTAGCTCGCCCTAGCCACGCATCCCTTGGCACGGCAGACCGTGGATTGGCGGAGAGGAAGGGAAAGGATAGAGAAGACAGGAAGGGGCAGGAAAAGAAAATGTGGATTGGGGGGGTTACCAGACTCGAAATAAATATCTATAAATCCATATAAATATTTATTCCGATGCGGGAATCGAACCCGCGACCAATGACTCTGCAGGCACAGGGCCCCGCCACTGAGGCAATCGGTCGTCGTCGTCGGGTTTTTCAATACGTAATAATAATATAAAATATAATAAATATATATATATATATATATATATATATATATATATATATATATATATATAAATTCGTCTGATTGTTTATACAGGATGTATCCAATAAGGAGGAAGTACAAAAACACCTTAATATTATAACAAAACTAAATAAAGGTCTTATGTGTACAAAGTGTGGTATTGTCCGTAAATACGTCAAGGCGTATTTGTCGCACGTGAAAGTTTGCGACGATAGTACGGTGAGTATTGTCTTTTAGTGATTGTACAAAGCTATGTTACTATTATTCCGAGCATTTTGTCTATGTTATGTTTCGATATTTTAAGATATTTTTTTATAAATAATATCATTTTAATTTTTTTTATGCCATTGTGAGGCAAACAAGCAAGCGTGTCACGTGATTGAAAGCAATTAGCGCTGCTCATAACATCTGCAACACCCTAGGTATTGCAAATGCGTTGCCGGCCTTTATTAAAAGTGAGTTATACTAAGTATAATAAACATTACTATTGGTTTCAGGATTTCACTGCAGATCAACAGTATAATAATCAATCATGCACAAAAGAGGAACATTTAGGCGCTTCCGATATGAATTCGACTGAGGAGTACGTATTTTCAGGCACAGCTAAATGTGGAGTTTGTCATCAAGAAGTTGAGGGAAAAGAATGGATTAAACACATCGAGAAGGAACATAACTATATGGCGCGAATTGATGGAAAACCTCCTATAGTAAGTTTGTTTATTAATATTTTTTTTCTATCATCCTAACCATAATGTATTGCCATCCTACACCAAATTATTTTTTGAACACTGTGTCCATCCTGCTGTTGTCTGGAAGAAATCGCTGTTAGCGATAATACCGTCATTTGTACCTATATAAATATTACAATCAATTTTTTTTGCATAACTTTGTTTTTGGTATAAATATAATAAAGAATATATAATAAAGAATATATCTTACTTTATTATTTACACAAAGTATAATAATATATGAAAAATATCTACATGTAGATACTCGTATGTAGATAGTCGAGTTAAGGGGAAATCCTCCGTCCGCTGATGATTCCGGCCGAATAGGACTCCTCATTTCTGGAGGATTTCGGAGATTCCGGATTAGGATTCGTTTCAACACGCTTGTCCAAGGCCCATATGTGGGATGGTAATTTCGTTTTTATTATTAACTATGTACTCTATTTTCTAATTGTTTTTATACAGAATGTATCGAATAAGGATGAAGTGCAAAAACACCTTAATATTATAACAAAACTAAATAACGGCCTTATGTGTGCAAAATGTGGAATAGTCCGTAAATACGTCAAGGCGTATTTGTCGCACGTGAAAGTTTGCGACGATATTACGGTGAGTATCCGCTTTGTTGTCTCCGTAAAAAGCTATAATATTATTACTCCGAGCATTTGGTCTATGTTATGTTTTGTTATTTCAATATAAATGTGACACTAATTTCTTAACATTTTAATTACTTTCGAATCTTTCGAATTTCTTTCGAATAAGCTTTCGCACTTTTTAATGTTATTTCATACTTTTTAGCTAAAGCCTTAAATAATACAATAGTTGGAAATGTACATAGGTGTTCCTTATACATTTAAATTTTATTTGTCAAATGATAAAAAAAGCGAAGTGTGGCTCTTTTTTTATATTATTGATAGAAATTATAATGGAATATAATAATACATATGAGTCCATTAAACTCTCTCTTACGTCAACCAAAGAATTTAATAATCTTATAATTTATAAACAACATAAATCATAATACTTACCAACTTTATATTAGGTGTACAAATAAGTTTCCGCGGTTTGTCAAAAGATGGCCCCACCAGAAGGTTATGGAGAAATTGTCAGATGTAAAACGTAATATCCCAAGTTTAGTCATCTGGCAACACCATAACCTTAAAGTACTAGTGATTCCGTATCAGCATCACGTAATTTTTTTCGTGCAAAAATGTCAAGTTTTATTCCGAATAAGCATCATTTGCGGGAACTTTTGATTTACTTCTTTAATGTGAAAAAATCTGCAGCTGAGGCGCATCGATTGCTTCTAGAAGCATATGGTGAAGCTGCTTTAAGTGAGAGAAGTTGTCAGGAATGGTTTCAAAAGTTTAAGAACGGTGAGTTTGACGTTAAAGACAAAGAACGCAGTGGAAGGCCGAAAGTGTACGAAGACATGGAATTAGAAGTACTATTGGAGGAAGATTCGTCCCAAACGCAAAAAGAACTTGCACTTACTCTACAAGTGACTCAACAAGCAATTTCACATCGTTTAAAATCATTAGGAATGATTCAAAAACAAGGAAATTGGGTTCCATATGAACTAAAGCCGAGAGACGTTGAACGCCGATTATGCATGAGTGAAATGCTGCTTGCCAGGAATAAAAAAAAGAGTTTTTTGCATCGTATAGTCACTGGTGACGAAAAATGGATTCACTACGATAATCCAAAGAAGAGAAAGTCATGGGTTAAGCCCGGCGAACCATCAACATCGACAGCTAAGCCGAATATTCATGGAAAAAAACTCATGCTGTGTATTTGGTGGGATCAGCTTGGTGTCGTGTATTATGAATTGCTGAAACCAAGCGAAACCATTACTGGAGCTCTCTACCGAACACAATTGATGAGATTGAGTCGGGTACTTAAGGAAAAACGCGCCCATTACTACTCCAGACACGACAAAATTATTCTTTTACACGATAATGCTCGTCCACATGTTGCGGCGCCGGTAAAAACATACTTGGAAACACTCAACTGGGAAGTTTTACCCCACCCGCCGTATTCACCAGACTTAGCCCCTTCTGATTATCACCTGTTCCGGTCGATGGCACATGGTCTGTCTGAGCAGCGCTTCACATCATATGAAGACACCAAAAATTGGGTAGATTTGTGGATAGCGTCAAAAGATGAAGAGTTTTTTCGACGGGGTATCCGAATGTTGCCAGAAAGATGGGGAAAAGTAGTGGCAAATGATGGAAAAAACTTTGAATAAAACGTAATGTACTTTTCTTTTACAATAAATTCCTAATTTTTTATAAAAAACTGCGGAAACTTATTTGTACACCTAATATATACAGTGCAAACTCTATGTAACGACCCTCAAGAGACTGAGCATATTTTGACGTTATAGAGAGTTGTCGTTAAATGGAGGGAAGAAAAATCTGTATTAGAAAATGAAAAATTTTATTTCAGACTAGTGTTAGTAATTACCTAAAAAACAATTCTTATTTGATCGCTATTGAGTATAGTCTGTAATTTTTGTCTGACGTCTTTTGCTGCACCAGTAATTTTGTTGTATTTTTTAATTATTTTATTCATATCTTGCGATATTGAGTCATCTTGGTCATAAAGAAAGTACTTTTCCAATAATTTAGCTGTTTCCAGAGCTTCTTTAATGCTCGGCGGAGGTTCAGGCTCATCCATCTTATCTTCTTCTTACTTACTAGTACTTATAATATATTATTAAATTGCTGTCGTTATTGAGAGTGGGTGTAATGCTATATAGAGTGTATCATTGTATGGGAAACAAGCTAAACCAACCAAAGCCGAGTGATATCGACGCTTTAGGGAGTTTGTCGTTAAATCGAGTGACGTTATATGGAGGTTACACTGTATTTATATTTTGATTTAAATGATTTTTTAATATTAGGTCCGCAACTAAGTTCTGTTTTTTATATAAAAATGCAACTTAATTGTGCAAAAATGCTCACATATATATTGTTCAAAGTATTGCCCATCGCTAGCTACAACTTTTGCCCACCCTTCTAGCAGAGCTCAAATATTCTTACAATAAAAGTGTTCGTCTTTTGAGGCTATTCACGAATCAAGCCATTTTTCAATGTTTTCATATGAGCGGAACTGCTGATCGTTCTTGTTTCGTACGATGGCACAGCCAGATCATGTGCCATCGATATGTTTAGCTCATCATAATAAACAACACCGACCTGGTCCCACAAAATACACAGAATAACCTTCGCAGCGTGTATATTTGGCAGGCCAAGCCGACGACGTAGAAGCAGACCAGGCAGTTCCCGTGACTTTCTTTTCTTTGGATTGCTGTAATGAATCCATTTTTCATCACTCTTCACGATGCGAAAGAAGAAACCCTTCCTTTTTTGCCGCTGGAGCAGTTGTTCACAGGCGAAAAACGATGCTCAACGTCCCTTGTCTTCAAACCATAAGGAACCCAAGTTCCAAATTGCTTAGAAATGGCTTGACGGGTAACTCCTAATACTGAAGCAAGCTGTTGTTGCGTTTGACACGTATCATCATTGAGCAATTCCTCCAATTCAACGTCTTCGAATGTTTTCGGCTTTCCTTTGCGTGAACATTCGTCAACATCGAAATCACCGTCTTTAAAGCAACGGAACCGATCGCGGCACGTTGTTTCACTTAGAGCAGCATTTCCGTAACTTTTTTTAACTCGGGATGCGCTTCAGCTGCCGTTTTCTTTGAATGAAATAAAAAAGTAACATTCCCCGCAAATAATGATTATTTGGCACAAAATCAGACATTTTCACACAACTATATGTATATGACGCGACAATAAAATCACTAACGTGTCAGAGCGGTTTGTTTACCATATGTATAAGTTTGGTTAATGACGTTTTGGAGACGTAGAAATCGACCAACACTAACTACTGGAGCCATCTAATGACAAACAGTGAGAAATTAGTTGCGCACCTAATATACATGAACTGTGAACCAAGTGTCAAAAGATCAATTTAGAAAGCGTACAATTTCCACTCTATATTTGGAAATGTAACAATAATCGTTTAAGTATGCCATACATGTTGTAGATTTTATCTATTTATTGAGCTTACGTTGCAGAAATACGTCGACGAGGAACATCTCGATATCTCATCAGATAACTTCAACAAGAATGAGAAACAATTAGATACGTCACATGTGTGTATGCGTGAGTTCCTGTATACGGGAATAGTTAAATGTGGAGTGTGTCAACGAGAAGTCGATGGAAAAAAGTGGATCAAACACATAGAGCAAGAACATAACTATTTAGCGAAAATCGATGGAGAACCTCCCATAGTAAGTATATTTTTATCGAATCAGTAGCAAACAAATGTCATTGGCAGAAAGCGGTGTACAGAGCCCAAGAAATATGTCGGCACTTCAACTGTAAACCTTACCCTAGCGATAATGCAAAAGGTGCAGTGGTAAAGTACTTTATTATGTATGAGCTAACGGTCGCGGGTTCTGTTGTCAGATTAGGACAAAAATTTGTTTGGCTGACAAGTATTTATTCTTAACACATTCCCATCGGGCTATTTTTGCTCAAACTTGCCTGTAAATCCGGGTATTTTTATGAAATCAAAATATTTCGATGTGTAAATTAAAACTGCGGTTATTATTCTGATGTTATAAAAAGTTTAAAAGAATTAAGGATTTTCATAAATATTTTTTTAAAACTGGGACCATGCTGAACACGATTTGCAGAATATAGGAAACAATGGAAAGAGTTGGAGGAGTTAATTTCACTGTGCCTTTGACAAAAGGCACAGTGAAATTAAGGATTTTTTCTAATATTTCAATATAAAAGTCTTTTATTATTTTTATTATATTCTTTCTTTTGTGTTTACAACGGCACCCAAGACACACTCATACTATGAGTATAGTTTTTTTTGTTGTTGTGCCTCCTGCCTTTTATGTGGTCTCTTCATTTAATTAGGGATCACCCCACACTACGTTTGCGTGGGCTCCACTCCAGCATTCGTCTACTGCAACGGTTGTCGGTTCTCTGAAAGATGTGCGCAGCTAATAAATTGCCTTAAAAGTTTCGTAGCTTTAAACATATTTAATAATATTCATCGTAATAATAAATTCATTATGGAATAGAAGTACACTCATTCAACAATAAAATATTTTTATTAAAATATAAAGTTAAACAACAGTACAGTTTTATTTAAATATCAGTAAAAATTTTCAAAATATTTATAAAAAAATATTTATTATTGCTTTTCCTCAGACTATTATTTTTTTACAGAATATATCCAACGAGGATGAAGTTCGAGAACATCTCAATATTATGACGAAACTAAACAATGGGCTGATATGTGGAAAATGTGGGTTAGTCCGTAAATACGTCAGGTCATATTTGGAGCACTTAAAAGTTTGTGAGCCTATTAAGGTAATTTTGTCATTGGTTTTTGAGAACTACTCGAAGCTACTTCCCCAGCAGGTGCTTCGCTTGACGGAACACATACTTGAAGCTACTTCCCAGAGTAGACTATTACACACAAGCGCTTTTCTTCGACGTGCTTAAAGCCTTCGACAAGGTCTGGCATAACGGTTTGTTATACAAACTTTACCACATGAGTGTGTCCGATAAACTCGTTTACATCATACGAGAATTCCTTAGGAATCGAACTTTCCCCTTCCGGGGTTCCGCAGGGACTCTGCCTCTCACCACTATTGTTCTCGATTTACACCGCTGATATTCCCGAGCACGCGAACGTGTCGCTCGCCCTATTCGTGGACAACATTCGTGCCCTTTACACCTCTGACAGGATCAAATACCGCATGTCGAAACGGCTCCAATCCGCGGCCACTACTCTTGGTGAATGGTTCCGAAAATGGAGAACCGAGGTTCCCAAGAAAAGTGAAGCAATTTACTTCTCAAAGGGCAGCAGTAGAGACTCGCACAACCGTGGCGGTCGCCTTTTAAACATCATTGTCTTTGGATTTTTTTTGGATTGGATTTGGAAAAATTGTTAAATATTTAGGTTTATTAGTAAAGTATATAAATATTAAATTTTCTACCGCGTCAATGAAAACTGGTCAGTTTTATACTCGCCTTTTCAGACTCGCACTGAAGAACCTGAACTAAATGATTCATTGGCTGACTACACAACAGCTAAAAAAAATTTAGACGAATCACACGTAGATTTGACTAAGTACATATATGAAGGCGCAGTTAAGTGTGGAGTATGTCAACAAGAAGTTGATGGAAAACAGTGGATTGAACACATAGAGAAAGAACATAATTACATGGCCCAAATTGATGGAGAACCACCAATAGTGAGTATACAATAATATTGATTCACGTGAGCAAAGGGCTGAAGGTAATGATATGAACAAAATGTTACTATGTAGTCTATAAATAAATGAAATTATTATTCTATATGAATAATTTCATTTATCTGTATTAAAAACGGCTCGACTGATTTGAATTAAAGAAAGAAAAAAAAACATTTTATAATATAATTCGAATCGGTAAAGGTGAAACATAACATTTTCAAGTTTTCCCTTTTTTTGGATAAATATTTTATGCACATTCAAACAATATGTAACGTTCAAACGTTATAGTTATTTATCATATGTTCAAATGTGTGTGTGTGTAAATATATCATTACCTACATTGATACCATCCTAAATTGTTATAGAACTATATTAGTTTGTTTACTATATCTAGTTGTTTCAAAGATTCCTGGTTGGTTTGAGGACTGAAATCTAGTATCATTTTTGGTTTTTGAATATTGTTGCTTTTTATAAAAGATATTACGTATGAGGTAACTAGATCATAATCGATAACCTTTGAATTACATACATACAAACATATTGTCACGCCTGTTTCCCGTAGGTGTAGGCAGGGCCAAAAGAACTCCATCTGCTACGATTCCGGGGCACTTTCCTTGCTTCCTCTACAATCATTACTCTGCTCTTGCAAGCCCGCCGTTAAGGGTATTCTAGACCTGGCCTTTCCTAAAAACTTCGGCAATTTGGTCAAGGTATGTTTTCCTTGGTCTTCCCTTATCGATCTTTCCAACCATAACCGCAACGTAAATTTCTTTTACCAGTCGTCTTTCATCCATCCTCTATGTGCCCATCCATCCTCTCTATGTGTCTTTGGAATTAACTTAAAAACAGTGATGTCCCAGTAGTTAAAAAAAAATTGTTAAGTTTTCTATGCAATAGATACAGAGGATTTAGTAGTTTCAAAAATAAAAAAAAAAATAGGTCCTGGGTCATTTATGCTTCCATTACTTTTTACATAACAAAAAGATAGATATTTGAAAATAAAAGCGTGTAAATAAATGTCTACACACAGTGTTTTACACATAGCTAAAATATTTATGATGACTTGGAATGAATGTCCTTTTATTTCTTACTGTGTTGTTCTCCATTTATTCCAAATAATGTTAGATGAGACTTTTCGGTTATCTTCCGTAGAGTCTACTATACCTGAAGGTCCCTCGTGTTGGGGCGAAACACGTGTCGTTTACAAGGTGGAAAAGTGATAGTGTGTGTTTGGTGTTGTGTGTAGTGGTTGGTGGGTGGAGAATTGATGGCCGATTTTCGGTAAGTTTTTGGTTTAAGTTCCAAATAAATCCACTTAACCCAACAGAAAAACACACATTGTTAATTTTCTGTTATTGTTTTGCTTGTCGCGGATCTTAGCTAAGTAAAACTTTTGAGTGTCCATATAGTGATGGATTTCCGCAAAGTAACGCCTGACTCCATTAATAATGTTAGGTGAATCTGCTAGAAATTATTGTAAGAGAACTTACATTTGAAATTACGATTTTAATGATTTTGGTTTTCACTTATAACTTAATTTGTTAATAGGATATGCGTAACGAAGATGAATTGCGGAAACATCTATACACCATAAGTAGACTAAACAGCGGATTAAAGTGTACAAAATGTGGGGTTGTTCGTAAATACGTTAAGGCATATTTAGATCACATTAAAACTTGTAATGAGGATACAGTAAGTTAATACAATTTTATCTTTTGAATATATTTAAGTGTATTACAACTTCGTTTCTTTATAACTTAATTTAAAATACTTTAAATCAGGGATTCCCAAAAGGTCGATATCGACCCCTTGAAGTCAAAACTCACCACCAACCGCAAAGTTTTTAAATTGGTAAGTATTTTGTATCTATAGGAAAAAAACTAGAAATAGGATTTTTAAAGTAATTTGGGGGTCTGAGGTATCAGTTAATTTTGGAGAAGGGGTCACTAGGCTAAAATAGTTTGGGAATCCCTGCTTTAGATAGTAAGCTTCATCCTCACATGGATAATTATCGAACAGGTTTAGTTCTGCCAAATATGTTGTTAAGAAGATTGAATAACTCACAGATTTTATAACCGTTTATTTCAGTAATTACTTCCGTTATTTAATTATTTCAGTAGTAATTTCAGTTATCTATTTATTTCAGTACTTATTTCAGTTATCTATCTATTCCAGTTATTTATTTATTTTAGTAAGGTTTACAGCGTTGTCATATGGTATTGCTATTGCTATTGGGTACTGCTGCAGAGGTAGATGCTATTTTTGTACTAAGAAAATGGTTGGTTGTACATTTTATAACGCAAATCCTCGTGAAATATAATCATACTTATGTATCAGTAGTGACTGCAAAGAGGAAGATACCTGCGGATTTTCTTTTTCTTTTTCTGTTCGATTTAGAGGATCCATTAATAAAGAATCAATTCTTTATTAATGGATCCTCTAAATCAATTCTTTCTTAATGGTAGAATAGACTAACGTTTTAGAGACTAAATAATACTACATAAAGTAAATAAAGAATTTTAAGTTCATAATGAAGATTGTTTGAATAGTTTCTATAAAATTTCCGTTGTATTTACAGACATTACCTGAATTAAATAATCAATTAAGTGACACAAACACAACCAAGAAGAAATTAGATGCTTCAGAGATCAACGTGAATGAGTTTATGTATACAGGCAATGTGAAGTGTGGTGTTTGTTTCGAAGAAGTAGATGGTGGACAGTGGATTAGACATATAGAAGATAAACATGACTATCTCGCAAGAATCGAGGGGAAACCACCTTTAGTGAGTCAATTGTAGCTTCTTATGAGTGATGAGCAACATATTAAATGATGCACTTAATTACAGTTTCAATGCTAAGTAAGGTTTATATTCTCTTATTTTAAGAAGTTCGGCTAAATGCGTTTTTTTTCTATAGCCCATATATGTCCCACTGCTGAGCATGGGCCTCTTCATTTCTGGAGTAACGGACATTATAATCCACCACACTTGTCCGATGCGGATTTGCGGAGTTTACCATACTTGGAATAAATATCTGTAGGCCATACATATATTTTTTTCGATGCGGAAATCGAACCCGCGACCATTGACTGAGAAATCAATTTGTCGTCTAAATGCATAGGTTCAAAATAATGTAGTAAATTTTATTGAATGATTATAACTTCTTCACTTATTGCTATTGATAATTGAAATGTAGATGTAAATACGTGTTGTACTTTTACAGAATGTGTATGACCAGCAGGAAGTGTATGAACACCTTAACAATATTACGAGAGTAAAAGACGGATTAATGTGTTCAAAGTGTGGAAAAGTTCGCAAATACGTAAAGGGATATTTGAAACATATTAATAATTGTGATGCCAGTATGGTGAGTGAGCTTTATTTCTTATCTGACTGTCTCGGTTGGTCGCATTTTTGGTATATTTGAAAAATCATCATATTTGGTCGCCAGAAATTCAAGTAGCTATATAGAATATTATTATTTAGTCCTGAATTCGAGACTTTTATTGAGCTGTTATGTGACCTGTATTTTTAGCACAAGCAGCTTAATTAGAATGATTAATGATAATTTCAGTAATTTCAAGACATTGAAATACAAAAGGATATTCTGTTGCCATGCTTTTTAAATAAATTTTATTTCATACTGTATTTTGTTTAAGTATACTATAATTAAGTTTATAGGTTTATTTTTTATAGTATTTGTTTGTTTATAGTATTTGTATAGGTTCTTAAAGTCACTTTTCTGTCGCTGGTTTACTTAAATACATGGACACTATTAGATATTTACATCTTATACCGATATTTGGAGTATTTATAAAGTAAGTCTGAAAATGCACTTTCAGTCATCTGAATGGCTGGCAAAGACGAGATGCTTGTACCTATGGCCTGCTGTGGATTGATGTTGACTCATGATGATGATGCATGATCTATCAAATATTTCTTACACCGCTCAAAAATATTGAAGTTAACTGAAAATTATTTATATGAAATAGATTAAGTTAGATTTTTGCTTAATTCCATAACTAATTGCACAATTAAGCGTAAATATGTAAAGTGACTTATTTTTATTTTCCTTGTACATAGGCTTCCAAAAAGGACCAAGAACTCAATGACACAGCAATCAGCTCATGTACAGATGAGAAACAAGTAAATACTTCACATGTGGATTTGAGTGAGTTCATATACACAGGAACAGTCAAGTGTGGGGTTTGTCAACGAGAAGTCGATGGAAAAGAGTGGATCAAACACATAGAACAAGAACATAACTATTTGGCGAGAATCGAAGGAGAACCTCCCATAGTTAGTATATCATATCTTCGAAAAAATTAAATGTCATGGGCTGAGAGTGTAATTACATGGTACAAGTCGAAGGAGAACCTCAGAGAATAAATCATGATTAATATTGACGTACTGATAGCATAATAGTGTTAGAGCTATGCTGTAGGCATGAATGTGCTAGCACGAGTGGATAGATAGATAGATAACTTGTTTATTCAAGGCACAATACAAACAACATCAAAAGTAACAATCAAAATAAAAATGAAGCCAAAAATTGGATTAAAGTATTACATACATTTTCGGAATAACTTAAAATTAATATTATTGTTCCAAAGAATAGGTCTTGGCTCAGCTTTAATGCTGTAGTTGGTTAACTACATACATACACGGTTCTCTGTTACTGCGTTTCGTATAGTGAATGATGATGATCCCTGATCCGGAGACTAAACACATTTCCACAGCAAAAACATTTTATTTTCCCTCCCGGTACGTCTTTTTTATCCGCTCATTATACACACTCTATAGTATAGAGTCTATACTAAAGTAGACAATGGTTCCTCAGTGCCCATAGTGGTATAAATGTTTGAGTTGTTCACTATGTATAGCCCATAAATAAAGCTAATTATAAATATTGACTCAGTAATTGCTTGGCGTGATGACTTCAGGCAAATTCTCCCTGCTTAGTTGAGTTCCAGTAGTCCAGCAGTTGATTGTTATAAACCAGTGATTTTTCACCTTTTTTTTTGTTGCGGTACACTTTTAACAGTTTTAAAAATGGGCGGTGGCATACTAACAATACAATAATTTTAAAAGAATTATAATTAGCTATAATACACTCCGTCTTGTTCATAAAAATTTGAAGCTCTTATAACAGACCTATAAAGGGCCTATAAGGGACCTATAAAAGGGATAAAAAGTAGGTATTCATAAACGAACTATAGATGTGACACTATCTGTATAAGTATTGTAACTTTATAGTTTGTCATGTAAAAAGACGTGTAAGTTGTGTTATATAATCATGAAAACATGTTTTATATTAGAAAAATGATGATAATTCAATTGTAAAAAATTTGCATTTAACTTGCTATGTCAAAGATCAAGTTTAAATTTTTTTTGTTTTAGCAATATAAAATTCATAAGCTTATTATATCAGTGAATATATCAAGAACGTAAAGTGGCTTTTTAAAAAATAAATTTTATGAAGGGAATTATTATAAGGTTATAATAGGTTTTAACTAATAAACGTTGAAGTGGTTTTTTTATTATGATTCCTAAATATTAATAGCCTTCCCTTTCTCATTACTGATCTTGCCATCGATTAGGGGAATACAAGAGCTCTCAATTAGAGCTTTTTGATGTGGTGTCTTCTGGCAACAGTTGAGATTTCACAGATATAGCAGGCGGCTTGGTACCATGTTTATAATTTCCCACTGAACCTTGAAGTTGGCCCAAAACGCGCTAGGGAAACAGATACATATAAGAATATTTCAGAGCTCTAAAACGACTAGAACTGGTTGGTTTGCGGTCCACAGAATGCATAAAATCATTGCCAACATCATATTTCATATCAATTACTATGGCGTTAAGAATTAATAGAGTCGTGCGTCACTTTTCGGAAATTCATTACTATGTGGACAGTTAGAACTATTCCTTGGCTAAAATCTGTCAAAAGCAAACAAAAGTAAAAAAAATAATAACGTGTGTTTTTTGTGAGGAAGTGGTGGATTTTCAGGGAACTTTAACTTTATGTATTATTTTTTCTTTTTTCTCTCTTATAATTTTTTTCTATATTTCTTTGGCGTTAATTACTGTATTTTCTTCTTGTCACAGGATGTCGAAAATGAAGAGGAGGTGCGTAAACATTTGTACAGTGTAACAAAAATAAACAAGGGACTAATTTGCTCGAATTGTGGGGTAGTCCGTAAATATGTCAAGTCGTATTTGCAGCACAAAAACGAATGTGACAGTTATGCGGTAAGAATTTTTTTTCAGATTTTTTGACAATAATTGTCATTGTCAAGCCTCAAACAAATTCATTTTTTAAGTCAAAGTCCGATAATTTTTGAAGTCCTGTTGTATGTGTAGTCCTGTTGTATGTTGTATGAATGCGTAAATATGTGTGTAGTAGTATATGTAGTGTATGTATATCTAGATAGATAGATAAATTTATTTTCTTATGCACTATATATTTTACTAAAAACAACATATACATTATATGTGTGTATATATGTAAGTATATACGTATTGTATGTTTTAAATTTACGAAATTAGTTTTAAATTTTTCTTTAGTACAATTTGTACCAACTCCAAACAAGTTTTCTCAGTTTTGCCCGCAGGTTGACTGGTTGGGAATGCCTAATGGCTTTAAGTCCGCTTGTTGTACATTTTGTGCAAAAAAGTTTAAATAAATAAATTGTACATCGAAGGAGTAGTTAGGAAATTTTTAGTATTAGTAGTTGGGAGTGATAATGAATTGTATTAGAACATTATATTATGTTTAATATATATTTTACCCTTTCTTTTTACAGCTACAAGATAATCAATTTAATGACACATCATATGATACAAGCACGTCTGAGAACACGTCAGATGAATCCACCAACGTGGATGAAAGTGATTTCATTGATACAGGTACAGTTAAATGCGGTGTCTGTCATCTGGAAATAGCCGCTCAGCAGTGGATCGATCACATACAACGAGAACATAATTATTTAGCGAGAAAGGAAACTGAACCGCCTCTCGTAAGTGTGTTATTGATTTTTAACATAAAAATACCACGTCATTAATTTAATATCTGCTTAGCTATGTTGCTTGAGTAGAGACCGCGTTTTTGCACTTGTAGTGAGGGAATTCTGACTAGATAGACTGGCTAGATAGCGCGACGACTTTAGCTACGGGGCCGGCAGAAATTAGCAATCATGAAATCGAATGTCCATGTCTTGAACCGTGGAGAAGGTCCTTGCCCAGCAGTGGGCTGAAAATCGTCACGCCTGTTTCCCTTACGAGACCGCAGATCTCCATCTGCTACGATCTTGGCAAACTTTCCTTGCTTCCTCCACACTCATCACTCTCCTCGTGCAAGCCCGCCTGTTAAGGGTACTTTTGACCTGGCTTTGCTTAAAAACTTCGGCAATTCGGTTAAGGTGCTTTCCTTGGTCTTTCCCTACTGACCTTTCCGTCCACATCCGCAACGTAAACTTCTTTTGCCAGTCGTTTTCATCTATACTCTTTATGTGCCAAAACCATCTAAGCATCCCTTTCTCAACTTTTGTTGAGCAACTCAAATAATTATAACTAGGAGATTGTTGTCATAATGGTAATGGTACAAGGTACCTCACTAAATCGTAGCGCCCTGAAGGTTTTCAAGTCTATATTCAATAATATAAGAATCCCCTTTATTACGCTCTAAGTCCTAATTTCCTCTGTCACACGAGTATAGATAGATATTTTTTTTTTATTCAAGGCACAATACAAACAACATCCAAGTAACAATCAAAATAAAAATTAAACTAAACAATAGAGTAAAATACTACACAGATTTTCGGAATAACTTAAAATTAATTTTAATGTGCCAAAGAATAGGCCTTATTTCAGCTTTAATGTTGTAGTATTAACTATAGCGCGAGTCATTCTTCTAACACCTGTGAGAGTGTGCATTACACAAAATAAATCTAAGTATTTCTAAAGAAATGACGTAATTTTTTATTAGTTAAGTAAAGGTACTAGCAATAAAGCTTTATGAGAATATGAGATTTTTTTTAATATGACGCCAAAGATATAATGTTTAATATTTAACAGACAAATAAATAAATGAATATAACGATAAAAGAGAACCAGAGCAAAGTTAGTCAAGGTTAGTTTATGACCATTACAATGAATCTACGAAGTATATATAGTTGGATTTATGATATGGATATACAAATGACATGGACATATATATATATATATATATATATATATATATATATATATATATATATATATATATATATATATATATATATACCCAGACAAAACCGTAGGCTGTTTATTCATTTATCCTTATACGAGAATCGAAACTGCGATCTTTGTATTCAAGAGCGATTACTTCCCTTATAAACTATTGTTACGAGCTGGGGTTTGGGGATCGGAAAAATGGAATCGGCCACTTTACGTCACTTTACTTGCACTTCTTCTCTTCTGATCTTCTTCCGAATTAAATATTAAACTGATTCTTCGACGCACCGTCGCCCTTTTATATAGACAAGACCATCGAAAGTTTTAGTATTCCCAAAATTCGAAAATGTTTCAGCAATGTGCAGTGTTTTCTAGACATCGTCGTGTTTCTTTCCCGCGCGCAGCTATTTTATATTAACTGTTATTATCACGCATTGACGGACGTTTTGAAAAGATAAAATTTAAAAAGTTGTAATGGCTTGCTTGTCCGGGATTTTGAGATTTGAAAATGAGGCTTAAATCGTTTTATAAAAAAATGATTTTCACATTTTTATTTACGTTACGCAATACTATTTAGGTTGTGATTAGCTTATTAGTAACCATAGAAAATGCTCTTTTTTTGTTTTTCAGGATATAAATGATGTAAAAGCAGTGACTAATCACCTTTACAGCATAACAAAAAAATATGGTGGCTTGAAATGTTCAAAATGTGGGCTTCTTCGTAAATACGGCAAGACATATTTGCAACATATTAAAGACTGTGATGGCATACCGGCGGATGAACTCGTGTGTACTTTGTTTTTATATTATTTGTATTAAGTGTCCGGTGGCACAATTAGGTTATAAGTATAATAAACAGTAAACGCATGCTTACTGATTATTTTCTGCCAATATAGAGAGAACATCTTGCTTTCATTTCTTGCACATGGTTTAAACAAGATAGCGCCACGCCTTATATTGCTGGAAAGACCATGGAACTTCTTCGTGATTTCTTCGCTAGCAAATTAATAAGCCATTTTAGCGATGTCCCCTGGTATTGATAATTGGAATATAAGGAACTTTTGTATTTGTAGGATTTTTATGAAATTTAGTTTTGTTTATTTGGTAGGTTTGAGAATAGGTCGTAAACTATTTTTTATACACCTAGGTGATAAGGGTTAGGAGAGCCTAAAATTTATTTTTTATTTTTTATATGGCAAAACAACGTATGCCGGGTCAGCAGGTATATTATATAATAATTACAGTAATTAATAAATGAAGTTTTCCTTATATCTAATGTAGGTATCAGCGCCCGAAGGTCACGACACTTGTCCAAATGACAATACTTTAAACGACGAGCAAGTAGATGAGGACAACTTGAAGTATTCAGGAATAGTTAAGTGTGGAGTTTGTCACCATGAGGTGGAAGGGGTACGGTGGATAAAGCACATACAAAAAGAACATAATTATTTGGCACGGATCGAAGGCCAATTGCCTCTGGTGAGTTTGGATAAAAATGTCTGTTGTATAATCAAATATCTCAGGTTGTAATGTATGAGTCTGGGGTAGTGCAATGTTTAATTGAACACTATGCCTTCGCCTGATGACGTCTATTTTTCTTTTTTTTGACAGCAGAGCCGACAACCAAGCATGCTGCGGGACACCTGGTGGTAAGCGATCACCGCCGTCCATAAGCATCTGTACCGCCGGAGACGTTGCAGATGCGTCGGTGTCGGCCTTTAACTAAAACATAAGCATTTTTCTTGAATGTCACCATGTCATAATCACGTGGGAACACCGCAGGTGATAAATTGTTCCACAGTTCGTGGCAGAAAACTGCGACTAAATCCCACCATCGTAACTCCGCGCCCCTGTACCGCATGGGCGAGAACTCACCCGTTTATACATTACACTACATTTCCTGACTCTATTATAGAAATTTACACCTAAAACTTTACGCATACAATGCCACAAGGAAAAGTTTCGTCCCCACCATCTGGATGAGTGGCGATCCAGTACGGTGCGTTTTTAGGAAACTTTATTCCACGTACCATCCTGTGGAACCATCAACCTCCAGCGGTGTTTCCAAACCGATACGACATTGGAACCTTCAAAAGAAAGCCTACACTCTGCAATGCCTATAGCACTGCGGATGTCTATGGCCGGCGTTGATTGCTTTCCATCGGGTGATGCGTCTGCTCGTTTGCCTTCCCATCTCATAAAAAAACATGTTTTGCAGGATCTAAACAATATACAAGATGTTCATGGACATTTGTACACAATTTCAAAACTACAGGAAGGTTTAACTTGTAAGGACTGTGGGTTGAAACGCAAGTATGTCAAATCTTTTTTGCAGCATATAGAGCAATGTAGTAACGAGAGGGTTGCAACAGCATCAATAGTGGATAAAGGTAGGGCTTTTTATAGTGTTAATGATTTTCTGACTGTGATAGAGAGGAAGTTTAAATATATTTATATTGCAGATGCTCTTTTACAATGTGCTCTTTGCGAGAATAAAGTTGTCTATAAAAATTGGAAGAATCATGCAATGGAGGCACACTATAACTTAGCCTGGCCTGTTGGTGCTAAACCAATCGTATGTTTCTTTGTTATTACCCCGTTATTATTTGTAATTTAATTATTGTTCATCAATCTTTCTACTTATGTTTTCTTTTGTTTTTAGGACGTCAGTGTGCCTCATGTGGTCGAAAAATATATGAAAGAGTACAAGGATATTTACAAACAGTTTGTTTGCAAAATTTGTGGTATAAGCAGAGTTTCAGGTGTTGGATTTTATGCCCATATTATCTTTTGTGGTAAAACAGAAGAGGTTAATAGATTGTTTATAAAATTTTTAACATCACATTTTATTGAATACATAACTAATGACATAAATATTTTCCAGGAATCTGACCAATATAAGTCACTGTGTAAAATATGTCAGGCTAAATATCCGACTATCTATAAATATCAACATATGTCAATTCATAAGGAACAGGAGATTGCTAAACAAAAAAAAATTAAAGCAAATGAAGAAATGGTGTTTCAATCATCAACGAATAACGAAACATTTGCAGCTCGAAGGCAAGCTGCTGAAAAGTAAGTTTTATTTCTTCACTTCATATTCAACATAATATTCTTGAAATAAATAAATAAAAAATAAAAAGGCTTTTATTTTCCATAATCCTATTTAACATTGCAACAATAGAAGTTTCTCTAACTAGTTGTTACTATTGTAAGTTATTCGGTTATTCGATATGCATCTTTCTTGGGTGAAGAATTCCTTTATCTTCTTGCAAAGCTATCTGCTTCTCCCAGAGCTAATCACTTATTTCTCGCGTTTATACAGGCTGTCTCATCCTAGATTTTAAACTTCAAAAAATAAATAAAAATGTAGGTTGTATGTGCAATCATTTTTATTTTAAAAGTGAAAATACAGTCATGGAGAATTATTTATGAAAAATCACGTCATCATTCATATCACGATGTTTACCTTCGCGATGCACACACTCCTCCAAACGAACACGCATATTTATTATTACTCTCTTTAACAGAACACCGGAAATGCCGCTAATTTCTACTATAATTTTTCCTTCAGCTCCTCCAGATTGGCAAGTGTGGTGTCAAAAACTCTACTTTTAAGGTATCTCCATAAAAAAAGTTAAACGGGGTCAAATTTGGCGATCTGGGTGGCCAGGGTATGTTACCAAACCGACTAATAAGTTTATGGGGGGAAAAAGCTTCTCATGATTTCCATCGAGGCCTTAGCTGTATGTGCAGTGGTGCCATCCTGTTGAAACCATAGTTTCTGGTAATAAAGATTCCTCTGTCGTAGCTTCGTTACAAAAACGACGTTATCACTTGGATATAACGGTCACTCGTCACTGTAACAGCAGCCCTACGATGATCTTCAGAGAAGAACGGGTCAATGATTTCTGTTGTTGATATTGCGCACCATACCGTCACTTTCGGACTGTGTACCATCTTTTGATGCTTTTGATTTGGATTTTGTTGAAGCCCAGTATCTACAAATTTGTCTATTCACATGTCCTTCCGAATGGAAATGAGCATCATCGTTAAGGTAAACATTTTCCATACAACCTTGTTCAGTGAAAATCGCCAACATGTTATGTAGTCCTCAGGTTTAATTTTTTGACTTATTTGAATCTTGAATGGATGCAGCTTTAAATCTAGTGACAAGATTCGGTGCAGACTAGAGTGATGGATGCTTAAGGCAGCTGCATGTTTTCTCACTGAACGTCGTGGCTGGGTTGCGACTGCTGCGCCGACGTGATCAATGTTATTTTCTGATCGGACCGTTGTTTGTATTCGCGTATTCGATGTTTTTATTGCAGAACCATTCATTCTGAATCTTTCCTTCTGAACCTTTACTCACGATTTAATTAACTGTACACTTAGTGCATCATTGATACGCTGTGTCTTATAATGATTGCAAAACGTACGTCGTGCTTATGTGTATGAATAGCCATTGCAAAAGTACGTCTCTATTGCATAAGTACAGTGCGCTACTGATCACGGCGTCATGGCGACTAATGATCAACGATCGAGCGAGACCCCACCCCTCTATCTAACCACGCCCCCTACAAATTTGCAACGATTTAATGTTTAAAATCCTTGCTGAGACAACCTGTATTATGGCAGCTTATCATTCATCTGACCTACATATCTTCCTTTTTCCTACAACTACAAAAATAACAAACAACAAGATCTTGTTTTTTTATTATTATTTTTTTCTTATAATATCTTAGTTATGCCATATTGTGTATTTAAATACTAGGAATACCCCGTAGATGACAATTTTATTTAAAAAGGTTTCATTACTTCTAAATAGGTTGTATTAATATACACTGGTGTAATTTAATATAGTTTAAAAGAGTTACACTAATGTTTTGTAGTACAAGACGATTTTCAGGCTATTGTATCATGAACTGCTTCCAAAACCCATCTCAATTTTGTAACTTCTTAATTCATTATCTTCTTTCGTTATAATAGAATAGAAGTCGCTTTATTTATGTATATATATATCATGTTTTTATTATTTTCAGAGCAAAGACTGTTATCGAGCATTACAATGCTGAATTAAATAAAGTAAGTAACTACAGCACTATCTACTATAAGATATATAAAAGAAAAAAGGGCAGTCTAAGTGATAGTTTTGCTAAAATAGCTTCATGTTCATTATTGTATGTTTACCTATTATTGTTGCGAATATTGAGAGGCCATCTTGCTTTCACTTCACGCATATGGCCTTAACAAGATAGCGGTACTCACACTGTTAGACCATGGAGCTTTATGTGATGTTTTCTCTAAAAAATTAATAAGCCGTTTCGGCAATATATCCTCTAGGTACCCAGGTCGCTGGATCTTACTCCGATGGACATTTTTCTGTGGGGGACCTCAAAAGTATATAAAAGTTAAAACAAACCCGATGACGCATCTCAACACTATAATAAATTGTCGTCCGCGAAGTTCATCCCAACGTCTGTTTCAGCAAGTGGCACAGGGTACTGTGGTTAGATTCCAAGTTTGCCGACGTGGGGGTCAACGTTTAGACGAAATAATTTAAAAAATATAAAAGCAGGTCTTCACTTTTTCGTAAAAGTCATTGAATTTTATTTATGTCCTGAGTAGTTAACTAAGTTTGTTTTTAAAAATGCTTAATTACAGTATAACTTAACTTGTGTGGCGTGTGGTTTTCAGACGGGCTCACAAGAGCGTACCTATGCATTATCAGATGATGCGTTTAGTATATCTGATATATCGGAGAAATTTGAATCAGACGATGAATCTGTGGACACAGATGTTGACTCCAACGTGTCTAAAGAAGAGGAAGCGCAATGGGAAAATAAAAAGAAACGATTTCATGATAGCTGTTAGTATTGTTTATCTTCTTATTACTCTATTCTTAGGGTACTGTAAATTAAATTTAAATAAAATTTCATTGTTTTCGTCCGTTTCATATAATTGGATGCATATGATCTCGTATATGCTTCCAATGTATCCCTTAGTCCTATTTTATATCATCTCACTCCATAATTTAAAATTATATAATAATGATGTACTTTTGGGTTATTTTATTTGTTTAAGCTTTTGGTTACAGCTGCACCGCAAGTCCAGCGCCTGACTTTTCAAGTTCACAATGCGAAATCTTACATCGATCAGGCTGCTCTGGATTTGTAAGTAATTTTAATTTATGATTAAGTGATATAACGATCAGAGACCGTACAGTGTAAATCATATTATTTTTAGCCGTACAATGAATTACACCGATGATGTATTATTTCCACAATGGCGGTTGTGTGAATATCAAGATCTGCCTTCAGATGAATTACCTAAATACTTGCCACCAATGAACGAGTCTTGTAAAATTAAATATCTTAAAAACACGTGGACCACCTGTAGCCGGTTCGAAGTTATGAAAGATGATAAAGGTATGATTAATATTTACTAATAATTTGATACTTGATGCCACTAAAACGAAATTAATTAAATTTTGTTAATGATACTGATTCTTGGTATCTCATTAGCCTCTAAACGTGAATGGGTTCACACATAACTGCATCAACGAGTAAACTTATCTCTGCGAGAAGAAGTGTTGGAGTAACTACTAATGTGCTCCTAAAACAATTCACCATGCCACCTTCCATGGTGCGGCTGGCATCTTTCTTACGGAAGCGGGAATTCTTTGTCAGTGTAGAGGGTACCGACTCCACCACGCACCCCGTTGAAGCAGGGGTCCTCCTGGGCAGCTGCTTGTCACATTTCCTGTATGCCGCGTACACAAACTACTTCCCCGCCCTGGAACGACGCCTTCAAGGGTAGGAGACCGACGTCATGTCTGTAGGTACTGTACTCCGACGACAGCGCTTTATTCGCATCGTCTCGTTGGGTCCATATGGCCGCTGGATGTTGGATCTGCTACCCGAGTAGCTGGACACATGGCTGGATCGTTGGGAAGACATCCGCCGTTGTGACCGGCTACGATAAATTACCAAAACTGCTTAGGCTTCGGGGGCAGAACGTACGCTGGGAAACCACAGTTACGTACCTCGGAGTCCCCATCGGCCGCGCGTTGCAGCTCATCACACAGGTAACACATGTGATGAACAGCGCGAAAGCCGCACGTGACGTCCTCCGTTCTATTCTAACATCAACTCGCCTACTCGTGCGTAAGAAGCTGTTGGTCTATAATTTTTTGTTGGCGTACATTCGCTCCCGACTGACCTATGCTGGGGTGGCCTGGTAGTCTCTGACCTCATTAAACCAGCGTAAACGCGTCCAGATCCAGCAGAATCTGTCTCTGCACGCTATCGTGGGGGTGGTCCACTATGTGCGTAGTGACGTAATATTAAAGGGACTTCAGGGTGGAGAGCATTTATGAGTTTGTGGTCCGGTTAGCTCGGAAGATGTTCGATCGAAAATTTTGCTCCACTCTACGCTCGCCCATCTGAGGGAAGTCCGCTCCCACGAGAAAACCTGTCGCCGCCTGGCTCCCGCGAGGGGGAATGGCCAGCGACGGACCCAACGTAGGTATAGGTTCGGCCATATCTCGACGACGCAAAGTCGTTAAAGGATGCCCAAGACCGGCTGGAAACGAGGCACGTACGATCGGGGGCCGATCCTATTGAGCCTATTGAGTTGCTGCGCGAGCTGTGGGGTTCATCCCCGAACCATGTTTGGATAATTATTGAAAATAAAATATTGATAAATCCGTTTTAGGTTACAAAATATACTAACTGTGGTAAAACTTCATTCATTATATTCTCACACGATTTACGACGTAAAATTCGAAAAGACGGAATTTCTAAAAAAACAATCTGCTATTACATTGGTCTTTTGCAATACTCTGGCATTTTTGGCAAAAAAAAAATATCTTATTAGATGCAATCGTTCTTTTTTATTTATATAGATTTGAAATAAGAAGATTCATTTTTATTTATATAGATTTAATTTCTGCGCATTTAAATTTAACATTTTTTTTATATTTCAGTTGAGTACATGTTCACGGGCGCTAGTATCCAATACCTTTGTTGGGTTCCCGTACGGATGGACGATCCAAACGATATGTGTAGCAACTACTTAGCAGTGTCGTGTCACGCTAGCTCGGACTCTCCGCGTATGAATAGTTCGGACGTGACGCAACACTCAAATATGATACAGATATGGGATTTTGGAACATTTTTCAAGTAAGTGATAATCAAATTAAATTTATTGTTGTTTAAACTATTACAATCACGTGAATAGAAACAACACAATCACACAAGCTTCGCCTCTACGCCAAATAGGTCGTTGTATTCATTTATTTATTCGGCACAAAAGCCAGTTACAGTCTTGAAAGAGAAGTATATAATATAAACATAATAATGCCCAGACTATAACCCGTAAGATGCGTACAACATCTCTTTAGTTGGTGTATTTTAATATCGAAAATAACAAATTTTATTGTACTGTTGTCAATTAATATATTATTGTATGGGTGACAAATGCGTACTATGGGATTATAATGTTATATATTATTTTTATTATTGTTTAAATATAACTAGTCATCTTATCACTACGTCTTGATAAAATGGTGGCTATTCTACCAAAACCTTCTATGGACTTTTTCAGCCAACTTAAAAAGTCACGATACACGCATTTATATCATATCACTTATACGCCTCAATCGAACTATATTGTATAATACATTACCACAATTAAACAATATAATTGATAATAATATAAAATTATGGAAATGAAAGAAAACACGTCCCTGATGTAAGTTGGCGGGAAAAGTCGATATCTTATTTGGATAAGATTTAATTTTTTTATTTTTTCAGAAAACCAGAATTTGTGTTCGGCCTAGCACATGACTTTGGGACGGTCTGGGCTATGGATTGGTGTCCTTCTGGGGTACGCGATTATTATTCAGAATCAACAGCAGAGCCAATCCCAAATATTCCACCAAGATTAGGCTTATTGGCCATAGCCTGTTCTAATAGTTCCACATACATCATTACTGTTCCGTATCCACGCAGTATTGTTAAGGAGTAAGTATTTGTATTTTATTTCATTTTTATTTTACAAAATGAAACTTTATATTTAAGATACAAACATGAGCGGCGATCCAGTACGGCGTTTCCACGCACTCTACTCTATGGAACCAGCTGCCTTCGGCGTTATATCCGAGCCGATACGACATTGAAACCTTTAAAAAACAAGCCTGCTCATATCTTAAAGGTCGGCAATGCAACTGTGATGTCTCTGGTGTTACAGATGTCTAAGGGAGGTGTTAATTGCTTTGTTGCGTAACGTTAGCCTCATTTTCCCATAAAAAAGAAATAAAAAGTACAGAACATCAAAATAAGGCCAATTACAAGTTTATAAATACATAATTAACTATACGAATAAAATATTTTTTTACTATTTATTTTAAGAAACAAATCCACCCTCAGATCCTCAATTCTAGTATTAAAAACTAACTTTTTATATATTATCTATATCATTATAGTAATAACATATATTACTATTATAGTAATATATGTTATTACTATAATGATTCCTTATTTTTCTTCAAATTTTAAATATATTACTGACAAAAAATAAAGTAATGTAAAGTATGTACTCTCATATTCATACTCACATACATTCACACACAACCCAATCCAGACACACATACCCTTTTTTTATAAACCTCTTGTCATAACTGTGGGAAACGCTGAAGCATGATACCGCGCCCCCGACGGTGCTGTCCCTATTTAGGGGCCAATCACATGGTGGGAGTGAAGATGAGGCTCCCCAACTCGTCCCTATTTTGGGGGCACATATAGTGCACCACCTTGCAGCCTCCTTCCTTGTCAAGATCTTCTCACAAAAGGCAGCCCCGGCCGTAGACACACATACCTAACACAACTTAAGGTTAAATTAACTTTAAATTTTTTAGGATTTTTTTTAAATAGATAAGATTATTTAGAAAATATTATAGTTTTTGTTTTCCCAATTTTTACTTAATTGTTATATAACACTGGGAAACGACACTGACTCTCCGTTTACCTACATTATACATAAAATTATTTGAATAAATAATTAGTACTATTATTACTAGGATAATGATGTATTTTACGATTATTTGGAGACATTGTAATATATTTTGAATGTACTAGCCGTTTTTAACACATTCCCATCTGGTTATTTTTGCTCAAACTTGCCTCGGGGTATTTTTTTTAAATAAAAATATTCGGTGGTGTGAATTAAAACTGCGGTTATTATTCTGATGTTATGATCCAGTCTTAGATTTTAAATATCATTAAATTTGAATGGTCGTCTAATCGTATTTTTCATATAAGATTTCAGTACAGATTCTTACATTTTTTTTATCTGAAAGATAGAAGACGTTTCCCGATGTCAATATGTTTTAAAAACTAGAAATCTCGTTTCCCGAGGGAAATATGTTGTTTCTCAATAAATCGTTTTGTTTTCAGGGGTAAATTGGTGTATAAAATGAAACCTGTAGCTGAGCTCAGAATGTCAAGTACCGACAGAAAAAAATATCAAGCCACATCCGTTTGCTGGTCACGGGTAAGATTATGCATATTTAATTGTTATGTTTAGCTAAATACATATGTGCAAGATATGCTTATACAAATGTATTATTGTATTTTTAGCAAAAGAATCATGCGATAATAGTAGTCGGCTATGGAGATGGGACTACAGCTCAATTTGATTTGGAATGTGATTCTCCGCTTTTGACAAATACCGAAGACAATCTTAAGATATTTTATCCTTTCCACGATGAGAGAATGCATAATTCCTGTGTGACAGGTTTGTTTTCATTTCAATTGTTGACACACATTCGTGTTCCTTCAAATTTTCAATTTTCCGTCCAATTTTTTTTACTCAAATACACTTTATTAAAATAATTGACAATGAAATGACTTGATAAAGATTATCATTGAATCTTTTATTTGGAAATTTAAGTTCCAAATCAAAGATTCAATAATAATCTTAAGCTTATAAAGCTATTTAGCTGAATTATTTTAATACACTGGTAATAATAGTTCCCACACCTCTGTGTCATATATATATATATATATATATATATATATATATATATATATATATATATATATATATATATATATGTATATATATATATATATATATATATATATATATATATATATATATATATACATACACACACACAGCACTGTTATATTTTCTTCCTCATTCTATCATTCAAAGTTACTCCACACATACTTTTTAATACTCTAATTTCCACTACATAGTTCACTTGTTTGCACTGCATGTTTTAGATACATTCTTACTTTTCAAGAAGGAGGGTAATGGAACATAGTATACCATTACGTACACGTAAATTTGATAGTAATTCCATAAATGATCTTTACAATATTATTTAATATTTTGCTAACAATATTATTAAATACATTGCTAACAGCTAACATATATAATCATTGTACGTAGACGTAGGCATATTCCCGGGCGTAAGGGAAGAGTACGTGGGCGCTACGTGTTCGGCCTCCGCTACGGGCGCAGTGTCTTCGCTGCAGCCGCATACGCGCGGCGCTGCGCACCGCCATTCCCACAACGCCACCGTGCGCGCGCTCTTCACTCCGCATTGGCCATCCGTACTGCTCGCCGGAGATGACGCCATCGGTGAGTTCCTTTTCTTCTCCGTTGATATCAATATAGTGTTCAAATCACCAAGCCAAACTCTTCCTTCCTTCCTTTTTTGTACCCACTACCACGCACCATTACCCTGTAGAATCAGCTACCTCCAGTGGTGTTTTCGAACCGATACAACATTGGAACTTTCAAAAAACAAGCCTACACTTGCCTTAAAGGCCGGCAATGCTTCTGTAATACCTATGGCACTGTGGATGTGTATGGGCGGCGTTGATTACTGTCGTTTGCCTTCTTATCCCATAAAAAACCCAGAGTATATGTACGGGTACAAAATGTAATTTATTTTACAATGAAATGAAATTTGATGGCATTGGATGAAGTTTTTCTTTCTTTCTTTCTTTCAATGTTAGGGACATTGATCATTGTGTGAAATGTACCACAAATACATGAAAAGTAATAATGACTTGGACGTTCTCTATGATAGTATGGTACAAGCACGCACCGTATTAAATCTAATATTTAAGTATATGTATAAGTAATATCTGATCTGTCTGCTTTCACTTTATGTTAATGTTGTATCCATCTTTAATGAGGATGACATTTTAATATGTTTTCTGAACTATTTAGAATGATGTTAAATGTAATTCCTGTCGATGGTCCATTTAATAAAAAACTTTAAACGAATATATATATATATATATATATATATATATATATATATATATATATATGTGACTTACTCATTTCATTGTCTCAATGACACAAAGTGCGTTATAATCTCTGATTTGGGAATACATCACTGGTCCCGATCATATGAGTTTATTGGTCTTTAACTACTTGAAGCTCGTTAAAATCTATAATCAATATATCGCTCCAACGTTACCCGGAACAATTGGCTGGTCTTTAAGCAGGTATTAGCCCGATGTATATATACCCTTTAGGCAGCATGATCTTCTCTCATCATCTATAAGTATCCAAGTTAATGGAGTCAATGTGAGATGAATATATTGATCAAATTTAAAGGTTCGTACAGATGAGAGGTGGCTCGTTGTAGAGCCACTTAGCCACGTGTTATTCGCGTTTCAAGGGGTTCACACGCCAGTTAGCCGCTCGAGCGTGGTTCTATGTAAACTGCTATGCGAATAAAACGGGCACTTGCAGTTATTGGTTTTTCTACGGATAATATTAATGTTTTTAGAATGTCATTAGCTTAGTAGACTACAAATTTCTTTTTTCTTATTTAGAATTTTTTTAAACACTTCAATACTAGAATCAGTGTTTTAGTCAATGTTAACAGAAATCCGTGTGAAAATGGACATTTTTTTATGGACAATTTAAGTGTAATAGTGAAATTAAGGCTATGAGTATTTTTATGGTTTATTGATAAAAAAAAAGAAACATGATAACCTTCTAACAACAATCCCGCGAAAAGTAAGTAAAAAGTCACAAACTAAAAAAAGGTTTATTTAAGAAACAAAAACTTTGAGTTTAGAATTAACTTTACCCAGGCTCTTTATTAAATGCCAGTAACATAGTTTAGTTATCAAAATCCTCTTTAGAACTAAATTATTACCAATAATGTAGAAAAATCAAAACTGCCCGTTTTTTTTTTGCAAAGGAGTTAGTTGGTCCAATCATTCTCTCCTCCTTCTCTTTTTCGTACAATCGTATTCATTGTATAGCCCGCACGATCTGAATATATCGTGATCAAACTGTTATGTAGGGTAAACCGGGACAGATGCCCCAGTTTTCGAAAGAGCCTTATTATTTAAATTGCAAATATGTTGGCATAGATTATCCCTGTTATATAGCTAGTTTAACCATTTATACTTTAGAATGTGTATTTATTTACCTAACTATTACTAGTTTTGTAGAACTTAAATTCTTATGAAATATTTTTTGGAGGAATAGATGCCTACCTATCTGGATACCATAAAAAAACATTTTATCTAGCCGTCTCAAATGTCTATCTTGAAAAGGGGGCATTCCATAAAAGTAGTCCAGGGGGTAGTCCATAAAAGTTTAGGAATCTATGGAATAAAATATAAAAACAAGGATAAATGTTCATTAAATTAGATTGGTTGTTTAAAAATGGTGAATGTCTGCCTACTCTGTGTACACTGTACCTTTGTATGTACAGTGAATCAGACTGTGACGGAGCTAGAGTGGTGCGGCGGGGGGCGGCGGCTGGGCTCGCAGCGCGGCCTCTGTGCGTGCGCGCACTGCGGGCTCGCCGTTGCATTCACCGCTCCGACGCTGCGAACCGTGCGACCGCACCCCGTGTTCAGATCTCTCGACAAAGAGGTACTCCAAACACACGATTATATTATGGTTTAAACCTTTCGGTACGGGTGCCGGATATATCCGGCGTCCATCTGATGATCTGTGTAGACGAGCACCGGACATATCCGGCGTTCATCTAATGGCCTGTGTGGACGAGCGCCGGATATATCCGGCGTCCATCTGATGACCTGTGCGCGTCATGTGCCCGTTCTCGGCGGAGCATCTCGTACAGCGGGAGTGTCGCGGCGGAAAGAGCACTCGTACCAAAAGGGTTAAGAATAAACTTTTTCTCGCAAAAAAAATCTAAAATTCAGCACCATAAAACAGTTTTCTATTCTTTGAACTATTTATATCTTATTGACTATCACAGCAATCCATATTAATACTTGCCTATATTTTCTGTTCTTGGTGACGCATTAGCTTTTATCGTCATATACTTTCAATATTTTCATTTTGTCGTCTACCCTCGTATTTTATTAGATAATTTACCGTGTATTTCCGTTATTGATCGTATTTTTTAGAAATAAATTTTTGAAACCATGATATGATGGCTATGTTATCCGATCTCATAGCATAATTCTCTTCATCAAATAAAACGAACTTTGAACATTCATTATCAAAGACAGTCGTACAATTTACTGGTGGACCTTCAATATTGACTGTTGCTGTGCTATCTAAGCTTGTATCAGGGATTGCAGATTAATCTTTCGTTTGGAGGAGAATTCAAATGCAGACACTAAACTAAAATTTATTTCTTAATTTTTCGGTGGGAATGAAATTACCACTGGTATTATTACATTGGCATTACAACTGGTAATCAGTTAGAAACCTCTGAACCAAAAGTTTAAAAATGCATTAATCAATTCATTCACTCAATTCTGTTTTCCTTTTCAGATAATGGCAGTTGTTCGCATGTCTTCGATAGGCGACAAGAGAAATCATGAAAATGATGATCTTTCCATGCAAGTGGAGCCGCTATCATATGCCGACGCTGTTCAAAAATATGGAATAGAATTTAAACTTAAATCAAACATGAACAAGGTAAATATTACTATTTGTTCATTTTATTCAAAATGTGTGTGTGTGTGTGTGTGTGTGCGCGTGTGTGTGTGCGCGTGCGTGTTCCATACTATTTACAACTTTTGTCGTCGTCTATTCGTGTATATAAAATAAAATAAATTTTTAATATAAGTTTTACAATATTGGTGAGCTTTTAGATGCTTTTTCTAACTGGTTGTGTTGAAGAAACTGTGGATTGTACTTAATATATATCTATATTTTTCTATTGGTTGTGTGATTGCCGGTATAGTATAGAGCTTCATTTCCTATCCGCGGATATCGTGGCGAGGCGACCCTTAAAGCATATACCAGTAGCTGTATCGTATAAGTAATAAATAATCAATTATTATATAACTTTGTTTTTGTTGTATTTCGGCGTCAATAGTAGTTCGAATTAGAATGAATCTCATCCCGGCTGAATTACAACTTTTATACACAAAATCGAGAAGGCGAACAAAGACAAGAAACAATGAATCTAAAAATAGACTTGCTTTAACATAGCCACAATATCTTTTTTAACAAACAAGTTAAATAACTGCGAAATAATTCTTAAAATACAGTTCAATATTAAAATTACATATTTATATGAATTTAAGATAATTCTAAATAATTTATTTCATATTAATTACAAATATTATAATTATTTTATATAAAACAACATTATTCCTACATAATCTGCCAACGAATAGCGCTACAATGTATTAAATTAGTTTTGGGTATTGCATAAAATAATTGGAGAAATTCTAATACGCGGACATGTATAATACAATAATGAATATATCTATCTAGATGGGTAGCAGCTTGCGGTCTGAAAATAAAAACCAGATGATCGCACATCATCAATCAATCTACCTGCCAAGTTTTGGTATTACAGTAACACCCTTCAATTCTGAGGGAGGCCAATTCCCGGCAGTGTACTGTTCTGGTTGCATCAATACAGCTGTCATGTGAAATGATTATGATGAATATATTTATTTTTTGCAGGCCGACTACCAAGTTGCCTTTAATGAAGCGAAGACACACTGTCCAGAGCGGTTTCCATTAGCTGAAGTGACATCTATGGCTTTTTGCCCATCGGCTTCGCATCATGATAAACTGGCCATTGCCACGCATGCTGGTGTTATTTTTATTGTGAATGCACGGTAATCGATATTCATTTTTATAAACTGGTTTTGTTTCGATATTAATTATTGTAGTATAATTAATATGTTTTTTTCAGTTACATTTTGTGTTATATAATCTCAGTTCAAATTACAAGTTCATTATCTATTTTATGATAAAACTTTGATGAGTTAAATAATAGTGAAATAATAAATTTAGAATCAGTTAAGTATTACATGTGAATCGACAATGTTGAATCGTTCACAACGTGTGCATTTAATATGGTGGGGATATGATTTATTTGTGGCGTATTAAACTGTCCCCTTTTGTTTTATTATCTACAAAATAATAATAATGTGTTTTTTAAACATTTAGTTACGTTATTATTTATACAAGTTTTCATAAAATAAATGTTAAATAGAAGTCAATTGAGAATTATACATTTATATACAGTCTTTAATATCCAGCATTTAAAAATGAATGAATGAAATAAATGGTTTTATGAAATGATTACATAATAAATCATGACTTACATTCGGGGGTAGTTTATGTCGAACAGTTTCACTTTTAAATAGCGGCTTATCACAAATACAAGGAGTATTTGTCATACGCTGTCAAAAACTTGGAATGTTAACTTACAAACGTAACGTTTGCAAATTATGTATCGTCTACATGTAGCTGCTCTATATAGTGTTGTTCACAACGTATCCATATACTAAGCTAAGGAAAGATAAGTACTAGATACATTCTTTACTACTTTTTTTTATAATTATTTTACTATTTAAGTGTACATATGTTTGTGTTATGACCATTCTAATTATGGGTACATTATTATAAAAAAGAGTATATTTGGTAATTTAAGATAAGGTTTAAAGTTTTGCATAATTTGATGGTAATTTCATTAACAGTGACTATTTTTACACTACCCTTTTTCAATGAAATAGTAATCAACACTTTGTTTTATCTCGGCATCTTATGTATGTAAATAAGACAAAGTATTTGTGTGTGCACAAGAGGGACTGTATGTATTGGAGAGGCGCAGTAACGATGCAAAATGCAGAGTGCGCCAGTCCTTATATTTAATTCGCCATAAAAATTTAAAAATGTTTATCCATCTATGATATTTGTGTAGGTAAGTATTAAACATGTAAATATTTATTTTTGTACACACATTCTTGTGTATTAAAGGCAACAATTATTAGGATATATGGTCATCATCTCTAATAAGTCCTTGGTTTGTCTATACGACTACATATTAAATTGTCTCAATTAAAAAAAATAATTGTGGTTAATATTTGAATATATTGAAATTTAATAACATAAAAACTCACTGTGTTATATACAATATACAATAATAGACACACACAGATCTAAAATATCAGATTCTTCTTATGAATTTTCTCAATTTTTTTATGGTCTAGGAAGGCAAACGAGCAGGCGTCTCATCTGATGGAAAGCAATCAACGCTGTCCAATAGACATATGCAGTGCCATAGATAGCGCAGAAGCGTTGTCGGCCTTTAAGGAAAGTGTCATTATGGGAGGGGGAACGTGGTTGGGCCTCCGGGACTCAACCGCTCACCGGACGAAGCGCGGTAGCTAAGCAACCACTCAGACGCCGCTTTTCTGGGGAAGTGTGGTACTTCCCCGGGCGAGCCAACCTATTCACGTTACAGACAGATAATATGCCATTCATAAGGTTTTATGTTGTAGTATAAGATTTCATTTAAAAAGTGTATCCAGTTTTGCTAACCGTACAAGTGCTTTGTACTAAACTCAAAAATGTCCTCCTTTTATCTAAAGTAATTACCATCCATTATTTTTGAATAATAAAAATTGTTAGAAATTATATAAAATAAAAGAAATCGAGACATGGTAACCGTGGTTGCCAGAAATCAAAGTTGAGCTACATTTTTGGGAACCATGGCTGCCAAAAAGCGTTTGAGCGGTTTAACTACTTTGATAGATAAGTTTTTTTACATTATTTGATTTGTTAACCGAATGTTGATAAAGTTCAGAAATAGTGCCATGGTCGATTGAATAATATTACACGGTACGGGCCTCCCCAATATTGGGGGAATGCGTGGTAAGTTTAATACCCGCTATGCGTGTCTAAGGAAGATTTGTGAGATACTCGGAATAAACGTACACGTATGTATTCTTACGTATATATTTATTACACATTATATATACTTATGCTGTCTACTATACGTTATGTTGTCGATGTCTTTGTTAAAACCATCATAAAATAATACAATATACCATGTCGTTAATATTGCTACTTAGTATTAAGATTAAGACAAAATTATGATTATCACAGAAAATAAGAATGTTCTTCTTTTCCGAAATTCATATCTTTCCTTTTTATTATCAAAGCATCAAGCACGTGGGAAAACGTGTGCAAAACTTGAAATAAAAGAGCATGGGGAGTTTATATCTGTAGTTTTATTATATTGCTACTATGATAAAATAAAATCTATTTTATTCGAAACAATGTAATATATATTAATATCACAATCTGATACTGTTTAGTGTTTTTATTAAATGTCTTTGTCAATAAGGTATATGCAATGGTAGTGGTAAGTTATGTAAAATCTATTTATTTCTAGATTAAAAAGATAATAAACAAATATATCGGATGTCAGTGATATTAATATTATTTCACTTCTTGTACGTATGTATATTTCGTTTGTATATGCTTGTTGCCTAATAAAGTGTTTTCTTATGATATTGCATTTTTCTGTTTTTATAGTACATTAAAACAATTAATACAGCCATGTAACAGTTCACTGCTGGACCTTGGCTTCCTCAAAATTGAGGGGTGTTGCCGTAATCCTTACTTTTGCTTTTTATTACTCTGGTAGACATTGCTGCCTATGTGTTCGTTTTTGTTTCTATAACTTTCTCACGGTATTCATAGGATGAAAAAGAGTGGTTCTATCCTATCTTGAAACCACACACCAGATTTATATTTAATAACAATTTACTGCTGGTTGAACATAAAATTAAGTTTTTTAAATAAATAAAGAGTAATTGATTCTTAAGTTTTCATATGAGCTTCGAACGATTTATCATTCCAACAATTTGTGCTGGGAAATGGTTCACTCATTACCTTAATGTAAAGTGGAAGAATTCACGACTCAGTTTTAAGCACGATTATCTGTGATCATCAGAACGCCTGCACAAAAATTGCATCTAGATGTTTCACAGTTTAGATCGACATATAAACTCATACGGTGTAAAATTAGAATATAACTATCGCTTAGTAAGTTAAAAGCTTGTTAAAGTCATTTGGTGATATTGTTTTTCAAACCGATTTGGCTACGGTTATATTTCATTCACCATATTATTTATAAAGTTAATATTTGATTTTTTAAGACATTGAAAGAAAAAATAACTAGCAAAATTATCCTACACTACAATTTAATACGTCAGATCAGGCGAACGCTTATCTATGCATATTTCCTTGACCTTAGTAAGGCATTTGAGCTGGTAAACCATCATATTTTATGGCAGAAATTGAAAAATACTGGAATGCTTGAGAAAGTGACTGGGTCTTTAGATTTTAGTATCGTAATCCGGTCAATACAAAATCGGAATCTTGTTCGCAGTCTATAGTGTTTTTGTATGGTATCTTTGTTTGTGGCTTAGCAAAACTGCTAAGAATATGTGAAAACTGCCCATATTCACGGTTTGACGTATAACGTCAAAAAGAGCGAGTGCATGGTCTTTAAGGCCAAAGGAAAATTCCTGCCTTCAACTATACCAGTCATTAAGTTATACGGTACTCCTTTAAAGAGGGTGTGTCAGTATAAATATCTCAGTCATATGGTATCCTTTGACCTGAAATATTTTGATATAGAGAGAGAGAGCGCAGCGAACATGATCGCAGGTACTTCCGGTATTCTATCCCTGTGAAGCTAACCCTCTTTAGAGGTTACTGTACTTCTTTTCAGCTTGTGGGCTGATAACACAAAAAACAGAACAGCGCCCGGCACGTATAGTACAATAATACATTCAGGATGCTGATGGGGCTGCCTCATTGCTGCGGCCCGTCGGCTTGTTCGCTGAGGCGCATATAGATTGCTTTTATACAATAATGCGCAAACGGTGTAAATCCCTGGTGCGCAGGGTTTGGGACAGTCCCAACGGGATCCTGCGGGGTATTTGCCGACAGGTTTGATTGTCAGTACCTGAACCATTGTCGAATGGTGCATATGCCAATGACAGATCAAGCTTATCTTAGTTAAGGTAGGATTAAGATTACTAACATTACTGTGTGCCTACTAATAAAATATGACCTGAAATAAGTGATTTTTATTCTTATATTTTCGTTCTTTTATTTATTTAATACATAGTTCTTTTTATTGTTTTGTTTGTACTGTATGCTATAATCATTATTCAAATAATTTCGAAGCGTTTGCAACCTAAAACTATCTGTTGAAAAATTTATATAAAAACTGTTACGAATCAATTCTTTCATTAAAATATTTATTACTAGCCTGCTGTAAATACAAAATACATTTTGTTACGAAAAAGAAATTAGTTGATACACATACATACGTCGTTGATTTTGATCTCTACATTGCTTTGGTGCTAGGCCAACTACCGGACAACAGCAACACCCACCGAGACACAATAGCAGTCAGTGAGAATCAAGTCGCGTTGGGGAGTAAACGCGTTTTACTCTCATTTATCTCTTACGATACTTACGTTTGTTCTACTACAACTTTTAAGATAACTAATTTTCGTCCCTTATTTATTAAATATGGATATTTTTTTAGCGTTGTTTAAAAATACTTAGATATTTTCTGGCTTAAAATTTTAAACTAAATCGTGTTATATTTATTAATTTTGACCAGTGTACTGAAAAACTTTAAAAATGATGATGGCTAGTGCTAAACTGGTAAGAGACTGCAGCTCAGATTTGGGCTCGGATGTGAGATCCTTGTCCGTGACTTCATCTACGGAGGAACAGGAATCCACCACTGCCACGGAGTCTGACTATTCTGAGGAAGAAAAAGAATATGAACTAGAAGATCTGCAAATTTTAAAAACGATCGGTAAGATTTATTATTCTATAGCATATTTATCAGATAATAAAAATCGTTAAATATATTGTCATCATTGATTTAATTCCATTATTAATTAGTTCCAGTTAATTTTATAATTAATAAAAATTTAAATGGAGAAATATTTAAATATGTTCTAACCGTGATGTTGTACCTAATTCTAATATTGTTTTGGTAGTATTATTTTGCGAATTTAGTCCTGGAATATATACTTACATCAAAATTCCGGAATATAAAATGCCATTTTCCGATTAAGTGACTTTTATCAACTTAAATCATACTTTCTCTATTCTGATAGACTTTTTAAAAGTTTATGAAAATCAATTTTATTAATTACGTATATTGATTTCGTCAAAAAATATTAGGTTTTTATGCTTCTATACTTTGTTTATTTTTTTTGGAAAAGACATAATTTAAAAAAATATGTTTTTCTATTCATAATCATCATTGTTACATTGATGGACAGTGGCCTACCACGCAAGTATAGGTGTATATCTGGGTAATAAAGGCTAATTCACGATTTCGACGAATGTGGCAATTAGGGCATCACCCCTCGATTTTGGGCAAGGTCAATATCCGAAATTTCACAGGCAGATATATCATTATTTGAGGAAATAAGTTTTACTTCTTAAACTTTTTTTATGTTGTTTTATTTTTTATTAATTTTATTAATAGTCCAATATATGTTTCACTGTTGGGGATAGGCCTCACGATTTAAGTGAAAATGTATATTTACATATCACGCTTTTACAAGGTGGATTAATGGGATATCTGGACTCGTATTAACTACCTTGTAGGCTATATATATATGTTTATTCCGATGCGGGAATTGAACACGCGACCATTTATTAAGCCATTAATGTCGTCGTATTTTTATTTACTCTGTGCCAAATATTATATTAATATCATCCATCACAGAAGTATTAGATTTATAAATTGTTTCTTTTTTAAGTGATGAAGGATATGCCGATTGAAAATTCATATCTTAAACACGTTCTACGTATACATAAGATAAATGGGGATGTATAATAAAAAAATACACCCATCGGCATACGTACCATAAAAAGAACGCGGAGAAAGTTCAGTGCACCTACAAACCTGGCACAAATTTTGTAGTTTCAAATATTCTAGATTTTATTTTTAACTGATACTTTGTACGTTATCCTTTATACGCAAGATTTATTACTATAAATATAATAGTTTTTTTTGAGAACATTCAGCTAAAATATATACAAAAATAAATAAAAATGTTAAAATAAAATGATGCTATAGTTTAAGATTATTTGTTAGCGTTTTTTGGTGCCGCTAGATATGTATATCTAATGTTATGTAAAAATCGGAACAACCAGATATTTTGAGAAAATCGTTAAAATATATACTATCTATAATAGGGAACAAAGGAATCCTCATTTTTTACAACCGTTATAAAATTGACTGTTAAAACTTATTTCCTTTATTACTTAACAAGATTTATTGTTTGTTTTATATATAACACTAACATTAATGAATAATTAATATAAAAATTTGGATAAAATCAAAATAACAACTGCAAGCGAAATATGTATGCACTCATTCACCCAGTAACATCGTAAAATATGGGCCAAGGGCGATCGAACATCGTATCTATGCATTAACTGGGTTGCGCTTCCTTCTTGTATGATCCAGTTGGAAATAGGTTCAACAAATTAAAGATTTTTTTATCGCTTTCACTGAAGAAGATAAAATCACTCTCTATTCATTTTTACACATACAATCAATAATAGTTGAAAACGTTTTGTATGATTGTATAATAAATAACATTTTTACACCATAATCTATTGGTGAAAGTTGAATGTTGCTAAATAAAAATTTTACTAGAAGAAGCTTCTTTATATTAGTTGGTATATTAACAAATGCAGATTAGTGATCGAAAAAATGTAAATGTTGATAAAAACTAAATTATTTTGAAAGTGAATTTTTGTTTTACATTAAAATATAAATGAGTTTCGTTTCTCTTCAAGTTAATAGGCTCACTAAGCATAAGTCAATAGAGCTCAAAGTGTATTTTAATAACGTGTACACAAGTTCACCTATTATCCTCTCGGCGCTCTAGTTACGACAGTAACGGCCACATCGAGCCATTACAACTCTGCCAAGTCGCAAAAATATCTAGACAACGAGAAAACAGAACAAATTTACGCACCTAAAAATTCATACATAATGTAGTAAGAATTTTATTCAAGTTATTTAAAAAATACCTTTTCCTTTCAGAAATAAACTCTTGTCTTTTAAATTGTCAATCATATTTTGTTATAATTTTTATACAGAGGAAGTCCACACTAATAGAACTTTTTTAGATTTTATGTATCCTCATGCGACATAAGTGTAGATAGCCTTCCTGTAGATATATGTTTTGCTCTCACCGTCATGCGTGATTATCGCCAGTATTTAGGTCACTGTATCGACTGAAATATGTAAAGAACCTAGGTAATACGTGCCGAAATTGTATCTATTGTGGATAACAGATTGATAACAGTTAAATTATTAATTGATAGTATCTATGTTTGATAATTACAAATATTTTAATAATATGTTTTTAATTATAATAATGATGTACTAAACACAAACGGAGGACTACACTTACAACCTTTTTATATTTTCTTTTTTAACTGTTGAAAGACGTATATAACGTTTATGGTAAAGAGTAGCAATAAAAATTCCATTTGAAATTTTTATTGCTTTATTCTGGCGCTTTATTCTGTAATACAGACTTTCGCCTTGCCTAGCTGCTAACAATGCCAAATATGCTAACATAAATAAAATTTCTAGCCTAAGCTAACATAATATTAACAAGTATTGTTTATGTTTGGTGTCAATAAAGAACTATTATTCCTAGTTATTGGAAAAATAATAACTTATGAATAAGAGTATTTTGTTTTAATATAGTCATCGATAGAGTATATTTAGTTTTAATGTTATATTGTCAATGAGTTAGTATCAACATTTGGGTTAGTAGCGAAGTTAACGCTTTCGGAGTCAATTTTTTTTTATGGCAGAGTAGGCAAACGAGCATGGGAGACATTTGGTGGCAATTAATCACAATCGCCTAAAGACATCCGCATCGCCGAGGGCGTTACTAATGAACATATAGGCATGTCTCTTGAATGCTCCCTGTCGTACTTGTTCGGGAACACCGCAGGTATCCGCAGTCGATAGTCGAGGGTTCGATATTTGCATTGAAATAAATATATGTTTGAGCTACAGGTATAGTTTGGGTATCCCGCCAATTCGTCTTGGACAAATTCGGTAGGTTAATGATCTGTGCCCATCAATCGGATGTATATGGACTGTGAAAAAATATGTTGTGTATTTCAAATCTAGTATTATATTTTGGGGTTCTTTTGAACTGAACGAGTATATATAATAATGAATGTAGAAAAGAAAGTCGGTGAAAAACAATGCGGTATGAGAACGGCGCCGGTTATGTACGTCGAGACGGAAACGGTACGTTAAGTGCCTTTGTGACTTGTGACCTGCGTGAAGAATAGTTTTTATGAGCTTTTGTGTTTGTTTATTTATACTTTGTTGTACACTCGAATTATAGCAATTAAATCATGGGTACTATAAGCTGGCTTATTGCTGCAAAACAATATTAACAACCTTTGTGTTGTATACTGATTGGAAGAGAATAAAAAATGCCACGTCCTATATAAATAAAGATTATACATCTTTATTTATTCCAAAAAGGGATTAGTCTCGTGTCTAACTGTGGGACATAGGTATATTAATAATAATAATAAAAATAGAATAACAATGTAATTTATTATGATAACAGATAAGTTAACAATATGTGTGTTAGTGATAGATACTGAGTCGATGTCCATAGCTGGTTATGGCAGTGAGAAACAGACTCAAAATGCTTTATTCGGCTATTGAGGAGTGGACAAAAGGGTTGAACAGCGCACAGTAGAAAATAGAAAAATTATAAGTGTCCTTGCGAAGATGAATAGATAGCCGCTAGCTACTCAGGATTAATTCGTTAAATAAAATAATAATACTGAAAAACCTTAAAGAAAAGTTACATACGTGTATTTTCGACTTTGGCTTTGGCCGATTTAAATCGGTTAATAACTTTTTTTCGACAATATCCAGATATTGCAGATTATTTTCATTGCCTTGAGATTGCCTGCCTGCAGCATCTGTCATCTTGGATGCAGCGCCCTTGGCCGTTTTCCATGATCTGCAATTTACTTATCTTTATTATTAATAATATTTAAGGTGAATGCGGGCAGTAAGGTCACTAACAATTATGGTGCTCATACACGCATTTCCTGGAACACGCGACGTCACTCTCGCATTCTTTGTGTTTTATACACAATAACTTGTTCCCACTTCATTCTAATACTAACACTTCATACTAATACTCAATGCTATTCAATGTATAACACATAAACAGACGTACACACATGAATATAATGAATATAACAAAACATGATTCTACGTATTAATTTTAACATTATTTTTTATGTTGGGCACTGTCAAAAAAATATTTTTATGGTTGATTAACTGGAATGCCTACAGGACTGGTTTTGCTTTTGTGTGATGAAAATGAGTGTGTTTTTGATAATTTAAAATGTGTTTTTTGTAGCTTTTATACACATAATATGTTGTTTCGTTTTTAATTAAGAGTCGATGGTCTAGTTCACAATATAGTATAAATGAAATTATGATTATAAATATTTTGAAAACAGCCAAAAGTGTTATCGGAGTACTACGGAAATTTTTTTTTGTACTATAAGTAAGAATTTAATGTAATTGCGATATGTTGGAGAAAACGGCGATAATTTGATGTGTACAAATAATTTGATGTGTCTCTTCATTGTGGAAATAACTGCTTTCTTCTTTACTCATGCATGGATATGATGCAAAATAGAGATGCGTGCATATAATGGAAATAGGTAGATGTATATGTCTCTATAAATACGCCAACTTGTATTATCAACTTAAATCTATATATATTCTATCTTAAATCTATGTTTTTAAAATTTGCTTGTTTACTCTTCTATCCGGAAAAGTTTAACAAAATTATTTTGCGTCATGGCCAGCTCGCTATTTCATGTTTTAAATTGCTTTTTTGCCAGAATATAATCTAGCAGTAGTAGTAGGCAATAGTTGAATCTAATATAATCTGTATGTGTCTGTATGTCTGTATAATCTGTTGTATACGCATACATGAAGTAGGGTATTATGTAATCTACGCAGCTGCGCTGGCGATTCACTAGACACGTATGACGATAGGCGGACTTTCTCGTACAGAGAGCTCAGCCGTGACATTGGATGTTTATCCGTCTACACTATGCCGCATAATTTCCGAAATTTATTTTAGATTTCGTTCTTTCGTTAAATTTTATTAACAAATGAATGTGCGAATTTTTATTGAAGATTTAAATTTAACGTTGCATAAAGGCCGCGCATACATCTGTTTAATTATTTTTGACACTAAAACTTTACAACGTGTTACATATAACTATAAATACCTTATTAACAGTTTATTTATCTCATTATTGTGGAGCACTAAATCGTTATGAATACGATAATAAAGACGATATATGAGGCAATTCCATATATTATGAATTATTATATGCTAAACTTATTCATACAAATACTATACTTTTACTCGCAATACGTCAACGTTTTGAGTTTGAGTATTAATATTTATATATCTAGTTTAAATTTTTAGTCGTATACAATACTTTTTTATTCATCCGCTCAAGTTCAAAAACATTTTTTTTAAAACTTGTAGGGGCTGACACTTGATGTTAATACAGTTTTTTTTCAAATATTAATTTAATAATTAAATTTAATTATCTAATTAATTTTAGTTTTATATGGGAGAAAAGAAATCTCTTATATAAGATATTTAGCAGGATATACTATATATGTAGGAATTGACTTGGACTAAGACAAGAGGCAGATTGGTTTGCGCAACTGTTGATGGTTATTGACATTCGCACAACACAACGATTCGGTTTGTGTTGATTGAGAGCTGTGAACGTGTTAAGTGTGTGAACATGTAAAAGTCAATCTAAATTTAATAAATATTTATTTAAATTATCTCTATATATTTATATATTATAAGAAAGTAATATTCTGTCGGAATAGACATAACAGTATACAAAAATGATTTATTCTAAAGAGGAAGATCGTTTAGAGAAATTAAATGAATAATATTCAATTTAGTATATATAAAAACGAAAAGTTGAATATATATATAATATATTTTATATTATAAACCTAATCCACATCTAGCACATCTGATTTAAATGATAAACAAAGTTTATTCAGAATCATATTTTTATTTAATTTCATCATTTATATTTGTAAAACATTTTGTTGTATAATGAAGTTACTGTCCGTGTTTTACGCACTTACTGATCTATTATATTGCCTTTTCTTAAACACTCTGGAACTTGTATAACTTGTAAGCATATTGAATTGACGTTGCCGATCAGAAACAACATTCTCTTGGATGAGCCGAAGATTACGAATACTAAGTATATATGAGTACTGACGTCCTCATAATCTATTTCACGGCCCGTGAACAAAAATAACTAAAAGCAATTGAACACACAGAATTTTTATTTTTCGGCGAATTTGACCTAAATATAGATAATTCTAATAATTCTAATGCTTCCTAAAATGCTCTTTATAGTTTAATAAATTATGTTCAGGACAGTATTACTAAAAATAAAATATGATATCTTTAAATATAATAAGTATAATTTCTAACACAAGGAAAATACATTAGTAACATTTAATAAGTATCAGCTTTTAGATTACACATTAAGTACAATAAAAATTTAAAAAGATATTAAATTAATTAAAGTCTTGTTTTGAAAAAATTTGGATCCACAATAAATAAAAGTCAATTAATTTGATTTAATTTAAATTACTAATAATTGTGAAATTCAAATTTTAATTGTTATTTTTTATTTAATCGTAATTTGTATTGTTGATAAAGAATGATTTCCCTAAAAGCATTTCCGATAACAAGCATCTATAAACTGACATGTTATTTAGTTGATGGATGACGCTTAAAGAGAGCTAGGTTTTTTAAATCTCAGTACATTAACTTATAAATATATAGAGTTGTATAATTATGTACAATATGTAGAGTGAATATTTTTATGGAAGACCTAAGCAAACGAGCAAGCGGGTTACCTGATGGTATACAAACATCGGCATTTATGAATACCGGCAATTCCAAAAAGACTGAAGATTCGTTGCGTACCTTAGGGAAGTTGAATAATGAAAGGGGATTGAGAGATAAAAAGAGGAGTAGGGATTTTGGGGATTGGATCTTCGATTTTTATCGTTTTCTGTACGAAACGCATTAGCAAAGCTACTTACTACCCATAACTAGGTTTACTTTGAGAGTGTGGTATTTTCACGAAAGAATCGCCCAATACAAGTTATAAACAATAATCTACCAATTTTTCTATTTCCAAAAACATTTGTTAAAAAAAATGAACAAAAATTTGTTTAACAAAGATTAGCTATACTATGTACTTAAAAATAATAACTGAATTTAGGTATAATGTAGAGCTATATCTTTTTATTTTATATAGTAATTAATTATTGAGTTACAAAATTTAATTTCTAGTTGCAAATCGTAATGTATATATTAAAATAATAATAGGTAAATATATGTGTTACAAAGCTCTGGTTTCTTAAAATATATTGCACAAAATCTGTTTGTCAATCTATTTCAATAGAAAAGGTAATGTTATGGGTTATGAAACGACGAATATTATTAGGTGTACAAATAAGTTTCCGCAGTTTTTTATAAAAAATTAGGAATTTATTGTAAAGGAAAAGTACATTACGTTTTATTCAAAGTATTTTCCATCATTTGCCACTACTTTTCCCCATCTTTCTGGCAACATTCGGATACCCCGTCGAAAAAACTCTTCATCTTTTGACGCTATCCACAAATCTACCCAATTTTTGGTGTCTTCATATGATGTGAAGCGCTGCTCAGACAGACCATGTGCCATCGACCGGAACAGGTGATAATCAGAAGGGGCTAAGTCTGGTGAATACGGCGGGTGGGGTAAAACTTCCCAGTTGAGTGTTTCCAAGTATGTTTTTACCGGCGCCGCAACATGTGGACGAGCATTATCGTGTAAAAGAATAATTTTGTCGTGTCTGGAGTAGTAATGGGCGCGTTTTTCCTTAAGTGCCCGACTCAATCTCATCAATTGTGTTCGGTAGAGAGCTCCAGTAATGGTTTCGCTTGGTTTCAGCAATTCATAATACACGACACCAAGCTGATCCCACCAAATACACAGCATGAGTTTTTTTCCATGAATATTCGGCTTAGCTGTCGATGTTGATGGTTCGCCGGGCTTAACCCATGACTTTCTCTTCTTTGGATTATCGTAGTGAATCCATTTTTCGTCACCAGTGACTATACGATGCAAAAAACTCTTTTTTTTATTCCTGGCAAGCAGCATTTCACTCATGCATAATCGGCGTTCAACGTCTCTCGGCTTTAGTTCATATGGAACCCAATTTCCTTGTTTTTGAATCATTCCTAACGATTTTAAACGATGTGAAATTGCTTGTTGAGTCACTTGTAGAGTAAGTGCAAGTTCTTTTTGCGTTTGGGACGAATCTTCCTCCAATAGTACTTCTAATTCCATGTCTTCGTACACTTTCGGCCTTCCACTGCGTTCTTTGTCTTTAACGTCAAACTCACCGTTCTTAAACTTTTGAAACCATTCCTGACAACTTCTCTCACTTAAAGCAGCTTCACCATATGCTTCTAGAAGCAATCGATGCGCCTCAGCTGCAGATTTTTTCACATTAAAGAAGTAAATCAAAAGTTCCCGCAAATGATGCTTATTCGGAATAAAACTTGACATTTTTGCACGAAAAAATTACGTGATGCTGATACGGAATCACTAGTACTTTAAGGTTATGGTGTTGCCAGATGACTAAACTTGGGATATTACGTTTTACATCTGACAATTTCTCCATAACCTTCTGGTGGGGCCATCTTTTGACAAACCGCGGAAACTTATTTGTACACCTAATAAGATAATATAATTTGTTTTTCATATAATTTTTTTGATGTTAGTGAATAAAATATATTTATTTTGCTGCCTGTCAATAAATACACAATTTTAATTCAATAATATTTATTGTCCCCAACAGTGATGAATAATTGGTAGAGACGACTGTATCTTTAATATGTAACATTTTTATTTTATGGAGTAATCAAAATCGAAAGACGAGAGTTTTATCATCGTTCTGACTCAAGGTAGCTATTAAATATGCCGTAGGTTTTATTCCGCTTTTAATGTTCCATTGTAATTATTTAACGCAACATTGTTATTTTACATGTGAGATAAACAATGATTTACAACTAGACATTATCTCTGAATAGGTTATACGGGATGTAGATTATTGTCGGAGTGAGAACCGGTATATTTAACGTTTGTTATGAAAGATTAGAGCACCACGGGCTGCCAACACGTGCTCTCAGAGCGAACCAGTTCGTAATAATAAAACATTTGAATGATTTACCAAATATTATCTTTGCGTGCGTCATACGCATGTCATGGATCGCGTGTACACGTTCATTCACTTATAAACAAACAAAATTGTAACATTTACTAGTTAATTTGTTTATAATAGCTATGGTAGTTAGTATATAAGCTGGCCTCATATTCTCGCTTTAAATGCACAAAGCACGATACCTTATTGCTGTTACTAATAAGATTATACTAGGCTTCAGCATACAAAGAGATTAATACAAATGTTTTAGTATATAAGTTTGCGTCTGTGTGTGATTTTGCAGTACCAGAAACGGTTTGATTAATGGAATACAAATATTTTGTTGTCCTTGTGGTTATTTTAATAATTTATAGGGTGACAATTTAGATAAACTGCCTATATTATTGAATTTTTATAAAGAAACTAATAAGTTTTAAAAATTATTTTTACTCACTACTACTTTATGGAATAAGCTATTTTCATCGGTATTTTCTAGCCGATATGGCATTGGCATATTCAAAAAAGAAACAACTCTGCAATGCCTATGGTTTTGTAGATGTCTATAAATGGCGTTTATTGTTTTTCACCAGATAAAAAATATACGAATTCTAGGTTACAAATGATTTTAAAAATTATTAATTTATTACATTTAGTGTAAATTTGATTACAAGTGAATCTTAATAGCATACAAATAATGAAAGAAAATAATTTAATAAAATAGGGTAAAATAAGAATATTGATTAATTGTGAGAAGAATATTGAAAGGATTACATCATATAAAGATGAAGAAAGTACAAGTAATTTAAGAAAATTTGATGAATATCTTAAAATCTTCCAATCTACACTCCCATGGAACTATCGCGAAATATAACATATAACATTCAAATATTAATACCAAAGATCTTGCCTCGCAGACACACATCACCAGATAACAACAAAATATCAAACACTGCCACAAATAGCACTACTTTTTACAATGCTACAATATAATGATTTTATGTGATACATATTATGTGATACTTGTTATTTGAGAGCGCTAAAACAGTCTATAAATCAGTCCACTAGTCTAAAATTCATTGCTTAAAACTTACACCTTGGTTAGGAATGCATTTGGAAATCATGTCATCTATAATGAAATACAGTTGTGAAGTACAGATAATTATATCGTATGTGAAAACAGATTTGAATAAACGTAGCATGATTATGTATTTAAATGTATAAGAGATATTTAACGAAATATTAGACCAAACTAATTATTAAATATAGTTTATTTCTTTGTTGTATTAAAGGTTTGTGTGTTGGTACATTATCATGCTCATGATCTGCGTGGGACAATCCTATATAAGATATGATGCTTCAAAAGTTTGGACCTATGTACATACTAGTATGTTGTTCATTACAGTTGATGTCGGGTGCTTTATAAATGTAGTTTTCTATCTAACCTAACCTATACAAATACACTCATACACATATATATATTGTTTTAGAATATCCAGAAAAATAGAGAGCAACGTATTGTTACAATACTACTTTTCTACACTGATAAAAAGCTTTAATAAATAATATAATGTAATGTTATATTTGCAAAATGGTAGTGTTTTGAATTAAAGAATGGAATAAGATATGGAACGCTTGTTCGAATAACGCTTTGATGTGGTTAAATCGCTTTAAGTATGCCGAGTCATCTTGAAAATAAATATGAATCAAATTTCCTACAACATTAGGAACATTATTTTAAGATACATATTTTGGAACACTGGTTTTCTGGATGATGTATTAAATTCTGCTAACGCGACAAAATGGTTTCCTGTCAACAGGATCGCGCTTTAAGAAAGACAACAGATGAGACACAATTCCAGAGACACAATGTTTTTAGGAATTATATTCGAAATGATCAATACATGCAATATTTTCTTTAAAGTGTATGACATGACATCAAACGAAATTAAAATATGTATACAATATAACCAACGAGTCCTCGAATCATAATAAAAATAAAATAGCATTAAAACAGTTATACTCGTATATCACCGATATAGTATACTAACCTAAATAGTTTCTACTGATCTAGTTCGTATTCTTTATTAACCCTTTTGGTTAGATCTCATAAGTTATTTATTCAGAGATATCCATGAGATAATTTCACCTGGTCAACTAATAATTGACTCTTCATAGTAATCCTTCATCTTTTAATTTCTTATTTTTATTGTGATCTTCACAATTTCTTATATAAAATGTTTTATTACCTTTATATATACTTTTCCCTTTTAGCTGTATATTTTTTCCTTATTATATTTCTTTATTGTTTATTATTCTTTACTATATCATTTTTCGAATCATTAGGGATAAGAAGTGGATAGTAAAACAAATCTCAACGATTTTAACAATAAAATGGACCCTGACTACTTCTTGGCAACAGTAACATAAATTACAATAAATTAATATTTAACAATATATTGATTAACCTATAATGAATATAACATTAGATATGTGTGTCCTTTGTTTTTTTACACACTTTATAGTTTCGAGCATTTTTCCAAATGAGTTTTGTCATTATGGAAATATATACACAAGTTATTACGCATGTGTCGTAATGAACAAGCAATCCGTGGACGTTCGTATATCATTAGTTTCCTTCCTGTGTTGTGTGAGAATAATAATTTCGAGGTTTAAGATATCTTTTAATATTAATTATATACTATACAAAAAGTCTAAATAAGTACAATATCATTAAGGCACTCCACTGAACTCACTCTGCTGATTTTCCTCAAATTAACACAAATAATATATTATTATATAATATAATGGAGTAACATTTTAATCATATTTATGCTTGTTTGCGCGAATGTAATAGTTTTACACTTCTGTCACTTCAAATAAAATATTTTTTCAAACTTGTATATTTTTATTTTTACTTCGTCGATAAATTATAATATAATTATAATTTTTCTAAATTTTTTAAAATCAAAGTTCCCACTAAATTACCATAATTTTTACTTAACTCGTCGCCCGAACACACTATATTTAAAGGTGTATTTGAGTTTTATATTTATAAGAGATCTGAGGAAAATTACTATAAACTAAACACTAGCAATATTATATATATAATATTGCTTTCTTAAGTTTACTGAGTTTATAAATTTTACCGTCAGTACTTAATGGAATTGTATCATCAAAACACTAAATTTTTTGTAGTCTCAGTATAATTTTTTTTCGAGGAGTTCTTATGTTGTTTATTCTCGGATACATTGTAATCACCTTAAGTTTCGGTATTGTCAAGTCCCAGTCTCGACAATACCAAATCTACTGTTGACTTCGGCTCATCCCATTCACAAAAGGTCAATTTTGACCTGACCATTCAAGGACTACAATAAGTAAGATAGTCTCATTAATTATGGAAACGGATGATTTTAATTGTTAAGAAATAAAATTAGTCGATCAGAATTGATAAAATTTCACTGCATATGCCAAATAATTATCACTAGATTATATTGTATCTAATTAGGTTATAAAACATTGAGGTGAATGAGACACCTTGTGTTATTTTTAATGCGCTATCACGTCTATCGATGTCAACTACTTATGTTTATAAACAGTAATTGGAACGGTGTGATCGAAAACATACAACGTTGCACTGCTGGACTTCGATATCTCTCAATTAGTAGGATTTGGTATACTTGTATAATTTGACAGGTGACTTGACGCAGTCCAGATAGTCACAGTACTCTTATAATACATTCATATATGTATCACTAATGTTTTAAAACTTTTTAATTGAAAACTATAAATCCTTTTATATTATATTACGTTATTTTTACATTCGTGATTTTCAAATTTAAAATAAAAAAGAAATAAAATGTTCAATAAAACAAAATGCATTCGATCTACTGACGTCTCGGATGTAACATATCGCCTTTTATTGCACAAATAAATAGTGCGGATAAAATATGGATAAAATATAAGTGTACAGTAAATAGAAAAATAAATTTATTTTCAGTTGCAAAAATTTCATTTTATAGAAGAAAAAACCCCCTAAAGATGCCGAGTGTCGCTGTAAGAAGATCGGCTGGCACATTATAGTACCACAAAAGTGGCGTGAATTATGCTATACTAGCCTGCCATGTATATATACTGTGCGGAATAAACATATGTATAATAACGTGCCTAAAGTGTGCGTAGAGACAGAATATATTCTCTTATACAAATCCTCCATCATCGAATACTAATTTTATGGATATGATTGGAGAAGTCTTTGGCACATAATAGACATACACACATTACACCTATAGACCACAAACAAAACAAATTTTAGTTTCAATCGTGATTTGTTATCGCAAATACAGGTTTATACTCAAACCATCTAGTTAAGATAAAACCCCTGCGCCCTGTAGTGGAATACATATGCCATTTTGTGACTTAATTGTCATGATTTAACTTAACCGGCGGGCTTGTACGAGGAAAGTAATAAATGTGGAGGAAGCAAGGAAAGTATGCCGAGATCGTAGCAGATGGAGATCTGTGCTCTCTGCCTACCCCTACGGGAGACAGGGGTGACGATATGTATGTCATGATTTCCCATTGACTGTTCTATTTGTAGGACAGAATTTTGCAGTAGCTAATACGGTTAAAATAGAAAGAATTGATAAGACTAGTCCAATGATTTTCCTTTTAGTCTCAATTCTCACTAAGTTAAACAATAGTGATTATAATATAGTTCAAAAATAAAAAAAAAATTATTTAAATTAAAAAAAGTTTTATTATATATTAATACGAACTATTCTGTTTTCTGTATGTGAAAGTATTAGTGTTTTGATTATTTTTATATAATAACTTCAGAACGACACTGAGGTACTTTACCTTTAATGACATTAAACACACATCACACACACAGCAATACAGTGAGACCTATTTAATTTTATATGTTGATAAATAAATATACAAGTTAACTTAGTCTGCGTTTATATAATATAGTTTTTGCCTTTATATAGTATAGTAACATAGTTTTTGCCAGTTATATATAAAAGAAAAGACTTCGATTACATAATGAGTACATTGACACGGCCTCGTTACTATTTAATTATGTACTAAATATAGATTTAGATAATAACGTTGCCAAATATTATCAGCGAAACGAAATAGCATACGTTAATTTCCGTTCTACAGTTATTACCTACTCGGTGTTTAGATGTTGTTGCACAACGATAATGTAGTCTATTTAACGGATTATAATTATGATTTAGGATTTATGTCGACCTGCAAACGTGTCTTAACATACTCCATAATTATAGATGTCGATACTATCTATGATGATGACTGATGATTATCGCAATGGAAGATAAGGAATATTTTTACTAGAATATATTAACTAGAATTGATTTATTAATTTACAATGAAGTAAATAAAAGAAAGGCGTTAGCTACAAAACGTTCCCTGAATCCTGTTTGTCAAGATAAATAAATAAATGACAAGGACGAATACCGATATTCGAGACAATTACTTATTATAGGCCATATCGTCGGCTTAAATATCAGAATTTGTATCCCTAAAAAATATTTTTCTTCACTTTTCACTTTAATGCCATTTAACGGATAATGTTAAAGCGTACCCGATGGAATGCTTATGAACGGATAATGTTAAAGCGTACCCGATGGTATTTACCTCAAGAATATCTCTTTTTATATTCAAATTAAGAATAGTTTTTTAAAAATTTCTCAAACTATGAAAGAAAACCAGTTTTTTTGTAGGTCTTTTTCATATTTTTTCTACACCCCATATATATCCTACGGCTGAGCACGGGCCTCCTTATTTTTGGAGAAACAGACAATAACCCACTACGCTATGACGACTGTGGATTGACGGGGTTACCAGACTCTGAATGAATATCTGTAGGCCATACATATATTTATTCCGATGCGGGGATCGAACCCGCGACCGCCACTGAGCCGATTGGTCGACATATCTCTTCTTGCATCGTGATAAATATTTCTACGGGTATTTATTCCGAGTATAAATATCTTTTTTTGTCATTTAGGTGTGTATAAACGGAACCCGCTCCACTGGTAATGTACGTTTGGGCATACGAGTGTAAGGCATTCATAAATCAATTTCAAGATATTGACCATCTATGTGCATCAATCAGCTGCATGCATAAGTCAGTGCACTACATTAAGTGAGATCAATCATATATTCTTCTCAGGTACGCTCAACGAAATTCTACGCAATGATCATGTGTGCGCACGACGTAAAATAGGGTTTAAACAAGTGAAATTAACTCGAGTTGGGGAAAGTCGTCACAAGTACGATCCGGTATTCTTAGATTTTTTAGTTTGCGAATACGAGAGAAGGAATCGTGAAGCCAACTTGGATGTCGTCCAAACATTGCAAAGTTTTACATTAATCCTTGACACAGACTGGGGAGTGACAAGTCGGTTAAATCTAGTTTGTTGATATATCGTATCGTGTTACTTGGTAATGAATAAAATAGAGGTTTATTCTTTCATGTAAGTCTTCACTGAATATAATTACCTAAACTGGCGGTTAAAACATTGCAAACAAAAAATCTTTTTGTACTATCTTTCTTAATCCACCCTAATGACGTTTGACTAAGAACTGTCCGTTTGGCCATGTTTAAATGTATTATTTATATTCCCTTATTATTTTGTGTACATTACTAGCACTTTTATTTAACAATACATTATTAAAATCGCATTTTGTACTAAAAATATAACGTATACCAAGTATATCAAGTGATATTCCAAAAATAAAAACATTAGAAAACAATCAGAAAATAGGTATTTATTTCGATTCTGACTATTCTACGAATCTGCCTTTGACAAGCAGGGTAAAACCCCCTGCTTGTCTTATACCTAAAAAAAAGTCCCGACCCCAACGGTGGGAAATATGCGGGCTGTGGCAAAAAAATCGGTTTAATCTCATACTTGTATAATATCGAAGTTACTACTAAGGAAGCGCAAGTTCCACGGGGTAGGTACGCGCTAATCTTAATTGTTTAGTTAGTGCATTCTATATAGCAAAGGTAGTCAACCGGTCGATCGTGAAAAGTAATGAAAACTGTAATTTTAATATACTATGAATTTAATTAATTTTATTTTACTAACTGTGAAAAATCTAATTTGAAAAATTTTATTTTAATTTACATTATGTGTTTAAGTAGTTAAAGACTGTTTCATTTACTTAGTTCAAATTTGTTAATTGTGAGTTAACAATATTCAGTCCTAAGTTAAATAAAAGTATGAAGGATATTTTTGTAAACTTTGAAGATAAATCATACATTGAAAACATTGTATATCAATATATTAGGTGGTAATAAGTCTCATAACAAAATCTTAGTTATCAGTGTTAAAAAGAAATTCTATTATATATGTATATATAAGTATTATTTATAAATAGCATACCTTTATGTTGCGTTTTTAAAGATGGCCGCTGTCAGCACTTCTAATAAGTTATGAAATAACGATTCATTGACAACCAGACTTGTCAGGTGTTTAGGTGTTGTTCAGGTTTTATCGTATTGTATTAGTATCATAATAATAAACATATAATATTAGCATTATAATTCAAATTGTTACAGTTCACGTTCAAAACACCTGCGGGAATATGTTTAGTTTAATCACATGTTCCCATCAATGAGCTAATGATTTGTAATAAATATCTCAGGATACTTCCAGTGCCAATTAACGTTAACATAAAAGACGTGTAAAGTATTATCTATTACGTACATATACATTAAAAAAGTAACGTCAGCACGATTATGATATCATTTTCCCCGCGTTTTGTTTGTTGCTCTTTGCTCCTTTTTCCATCCCTTGGGTACCACTCTGAAATTATAATAAAACAATGAAAGAAGCGATGTATAATATCAAACAAAACCTGTCTCAACTACACAACTAACAAGCATATATTGATATGCTTGTTATGATTTCCTAATGTTATACTTTATAATAGGTTTTATTTTAATCGGTGCTAGTGCACAGTTGTGTTCGCGTATGACATCACTTCGTTCATCGTTTAATTAATCTTGTTATGTTTCAATAGTCTATGCGTCCGTGACATTGACCTCATGAATCTCTTTATTAATATTTACTAGGAATTCTCCTATCCATTGGCACCTCATGGCTATTCAGGTAACAAATTCAATTGTGACGGTAACAATTAGCTTTTATTTTATAATGTAGAGAAAAGCTCGAGCTTGTGCGAATAAATTAACCGAAATACTCGTGAATTGGCTGCCGTACGTCTGTTTCTTTATAAATGTGGGTTTATAACACCCGTAGTTATTCACTATTTTAATCATATTTCACATTATAAATTTTATGTTATTCCTCAATTTGACAAATTTATATTTATTATTCATTGTTTTAGCAAGCATCCTGTTTTTCGTGTCGTCGTCCATACCTATAATTGTTAGGTTTTTAATGTTCTCCCCGAAATGTTTTCTAATTAGATTTATTACAGGTACTTGTATTTATTTTATTTCAATCCTTGACTTATTTATATAAAAATAAATCTTTCTATAAATAGCAACGTCGTTAATGGATTGTTTTACAATTCACAATACGTGTCACAATTATGTTTGATAATGATTGAACTTTAAATTGAAATTGTGAATTTTAATGACGATGAAACATACAAACAATGACTGTCCAGTGTTAATTTAGTTTTTGTGTTTTACACTTGTTATAAAGAATGTTCGTTTTTGGATTCAAAGGGAATTTTTATTCTCGCATCGTGATCAAAATTTGTGTGACCTACATATTTATTAGAGAAAATATATCTCTAGTATTTTGTTTATGTCGTTTGAATCTCTAGTTTGCGGGTACGTGCTATAAGTGTAAAGGGCCTTATTATTGAATATTAGTGAACTTCGTTTTACCTATAATTTATTTAATTCAAATTAACGAAAATGATTTCTCCTGGTAGGCTTATCTTCTCCTGGTATGTTAGTACTTTAGTAGTTCAAGTTTTTTTAATCTTTTCCCTATATATTTGTTTATTCATAAATCTTCCCTGTATTATAGCGAACATAATAAAAGAAAGAATTACTCAAATTGTTCGACCCGTTTTTGAGTTTTAGCGAGACTAACAAAATAGTTCGCCATTTTAAATATAACGTTATTTAGTGAAAAATGTGTTCAAAGCGATGATATTTTAGCCATTAATTGTTATAAGCGCCTTTATTAAAAATAAAAAATAATATTTCCATATTTCCTGTGTCCTCCTATAATATTTTATTTATGTATTACTGTATACTATATACTGTATATGTACTGCATATTCAAATATCTTGTCTATAGGGGGGTGACATTCAAGGATCTTTGATTTATTAGGTGTACAAATAAGTTTCCGCAGTTTTTTATAAAAAATTAGGAATTTATTGTAAAGGAAAAGTACATTACGTTTTATTCAAAGTATTTTCCATCATTTGCCACTACTTTTCCCCATCTTTCTGGCAACATTCGGATACCCCGTCGAAAAAACTCTTCATCTTTTGACGCTATCCACAAATCTACCCAATTTTTGGTGTCTTCATATGATGTGAAGCGCTGCTCAGACAGACCATGTGCCATCGACCGGAACAGGTGATAATCAGAAGGGGCTAAGTCTGGTGAATACGGCGGGTGGGGTAAAACTTCCCAGTTGAGTGTTTCCAAGTATGTTTTTACCGGCGCCGCAACATGTGGACGAGCATTATCGTGTAAAAGAATAATTTTGTCGTGTCTGGAGTAGTAATGGGCGCGTTTTTCCTTAAGTGCCCGACTCAATCTCATCAATTGTGTTCGGTAGAGAGCTCCAGTAATGGTTTCGCTTGGTTTCAGCAATTCATAATACACGACACCAAGCTGATCCCACCAAATACACAGCATGAGTTTTTTCCATGAATATTCGGCTTAGCTGTCGATGTTGATGGTTCGCCGGAGCTTAACCCATGACTTTCTCTTCTTTGGATTATCGTAGTGAATCCATTTTTCGTCACCAGTGACTATACGATGCAAAAAACTCTTTTTTTTATTCCTGGCAAGCAGCATTTCACTCATGCATAATCGGCGTTCAACGTCTCTCGGCTTTAGTTCATATGGAACCCAATTTCCTTGTTTTTGAATCATTCCTAACGATTTTAAACGATGTGAAATTGCTTGTTGAGTCACTTGTAGAGTAAGTGCAAGTTCTTTTTGCGTTTGGGACGAATCTTCCTCCAATAGTACTTCTAATTCCATGTCTTCGTACACTTTCGGCCTTCCACTGCGTTCTTTGTCTTTAACGTCAAACTCACCGTTCTTAAACTTTTGAAACCATTCCTGACAACTTCTCTCACTTAAAGCAGCTTCACCATATGCTTCTAGAAGCAATCGATGCGCCTCAGCTGCAGATTTTTTCACATTAAAGAAGTAAATCAAAAGTTCCCGCAAATGATGCTTATTCGGAATAAAACTTGACATTTTTGCACGAAAAAAATTACGTGATGCTGATACGGAATCACTAGTACTTTAAGGTTATGGTGTTGCCAGATGACTAAACTTGGGATATTACGTTTTACATCTGACAATTTCTCCATAACCTTCTGGTGGGGCCATCTTTTGACAAACCGCGGAAACTTATTTGTACACCTAATAAATCTTTAATTACATAACAGTGGGGAAAAGAGAAAAAATATTTTAATTTTTCACTGTATCTATTTAGTTTAAATTTTGTACAATTTCTGAAGCTGGCAAAAAAATCGAATCGAATTTAAAAATGTATGAGTCTGTACACGAGAAATAAAATATAATAGGTAATATAGTGTATTATTTACACTCTATAACTTTTAGTGCTTCCCATATTTCTTACTTGAAATAATTGTTATTTTTTAAATATACCTTGTATTTTATGTTTGCAAACTTACAATAAGGTATACAGAAACAAAGAACATCAGTTTTATTCGAATCGCATGCCTAATTCGAAGCAACAGATCGTGCGTGCGTAATCGAAGTACTATGACGTAAATGTCGGTACAAACCAGTTTGGTGCATTATGCGAAGCAGTGAAAGTGGTAGAACTGGAAGCCGGCTTCGTTCGTCGTCAACGTTACAGCGTTAAAAACTTTAACTGCTATATCTCTGCTAATGTTACCTTTTGTTTAAAATTATATTATATATCTCCTGTCTTGTTGTGTGTAGGCTGGTGTTCATTGACTGCTCGTCTGCGCGGAACTGTTGATCTTTTTAGAGAAAAATATATAGTGCGATGAGCTTCTACAAGCGAATGTAAATTCTTTTTGGAGTGATGCCACTTCTGTTTTAAAAAAATTTAAATTTCTTGTGCGAACCAAAGATGCGTTTGAGTAAAATATATTCCTATATTATTCTTTTCTCATTTAACAACATCGTATTAATATTCGATAGACTAATACAGTTTTGTTACAAGGAATGTTTCGTCACTTATCTACATAATCATATTTCAAAGGAACATTTATATTTCTTTACACGCTTGAAGGAGAATTCGGATCTTAAAGACAAACAAATTAGATTGGGGAACGTCAAATTTATATTTGTTCATTAAACTTAAGGTTTAGTTAGGATTAGTCCAATTGTATGTCTAAAAAAGACATATGTAAAGTTGAAATACCTATTATTATTCGCTACTTGTAACTTTATATTTTTTCGTTAAACTTATGTTTAGCTAGCATTTCAATTTAGATCTCTTGGCTTAGAAGTCAAATGATCCAACCACTGAGACTAGTGGTCATCATTTTTATGCACATATCTTTGAAAAAGAAAATGATGAACCTTTATTGATTAAAAAAATATGAACCTATTATTTTTCGCTTCTTGTAACAGTTCGCTTTGGAGTAGTATTCCAACTGGATACACGGCCGTCCACCTGCTTTGCGCAAGACATCACCGAAATAAATTCAGATGTAGAGGCTTACGAAATACTCGCGCGTCACAGGCACCATGGATTAACAACAGTTACAAAAACTTCACACAAATTTAATTGGGTTTAGGTCACGACGCCAGCGGCTCGAAGGCACGTGTGCAACTGGTTTGCTGTAAAACAGTTCTAGTCATAGTTCAAATATATCAGATGAAATATGCAACAGTCAGATTAAATGCATGAATATTCTCAAGTACATCGTTTCCTTCTGTCTTTCTGCGTATTAACTGGATGAGAACTTTTTATTAAATTATTGCTTCGTCTGTTTTGTACACGTTTCATTACTCACATAATTAAATCTCTAAATATATATATATATATATATATATATATATATATGTATATATATATGTATATATATATGTATATATATATATATATATATATATATATATATAATTTTTCAATATTCTATAGATTCACTAAGACGAATTTAATATACCTAATTCGTTGAAAATGACGGCGACGTGGTTCGCCACCCGTCACGTCCTGATTCTCACGAGGGCGAAAAGCGACTAATGGGGAGCCGTTTCGCTGCAATGAATGGTAGCGGATGGAGCTCTGTGGTCTCTACCAACCCCTGCGGGGGATAGGCGTGAATATATATATATATATATATATATATATATATGTATATAAACACATTGTATATTTATAAATATACAATGTGTTTATATAATACATATAATATGTATATATAACTAAACTTATGACGACCAATTGACTCAGTCGCGGGGGTGATGCCAACGGAGTCAATGATCGCCGGTTCGACTTCTCCTTTGGGTTAAATATAAGTATTTATTCTTAGTCTATTTATTCAGAGTCTAATTCGCTAATCCGCTAATCGACAAGCGTGGTAGGTTAATATCCGTATCTCCAGAAATTGGGAGCTCCGTGCCCAGTAAAAAAATATAAATAACTTTTTGTAATCAATATGATTACGAATTTATTTCTAAATATATATAGTTATATAAATAAAAAACGTTTTTTCCAGTTTTTATATACAAAAAAAAACACACTGGAATACTACGTAATTATATGTTTTCAAGTTTATAAAAATACAAAGTAATTTTAATCATCGATTTCCTTACTTTTGCAAAATTTGCCTTTACTGCGTTGTTGGGTTGGCAGGTTGTTGACCGCAAAGACAGACGTCACTTGCTCGGGATAACCTCGTTTATGGTTCACCAATATTCGAGAAATCTGCAGGTGAGGTTGACAGTATGGTACTATAACGTGCCTGCCGTAATGCTACGGCGACACACAGGATCTTAAGGCGGTTTTATCTTCGATAAAAATGAAATTCTTCCAAGTGAATTTCTTTATTTTTCTATTCACTGTACATTTCTATCTTATTCATACATTATCAATGTTATTTACTTGTATAAGGAAAGGCGATATGTTACATCCGAGGCGTTAGTCGATCGAATATCATTATTTTTATAAAACTATTACTTATTTTTTTTAAATTTTAAAATTACGAATGTAAAAATACGTAATATACCTACTATAAAAGGTTTTATTATATTCAAATAAAAAGTCTGAATATATTAGTGATACATTTATCAATGTATCACTACAGTACCTAGTTAAGAACATTTAATATTATCGATTTATTCGATTATTTCTAACACAAACTATGTTTTAAATAGTTTTATTAGTCAATCGGGGAATCTCCGCTTGTGAATCATATAAATAGTCCATTCTATTGTGTTCAATATTTTTCATTTAGAATGTAAATAAATGGATATCCCGCAAACCAACAATGTCTGTCAACATTGAAATATTGGAAAATTAAAACATTGCCAGAAACGCAACGCAAATGTTAACTTGCGTCTAATAATATAAATTGCGAACGTAAGTTATTTTTATTTGCCTCTGTTTCTATGCATATATCTGTTTGAATAAGCTTTTATTGAGTTGAAATAATTTCAAAATGTAATATATTTTTGAATGTTACGAAAGCGTTTTATTTCGTATACAGTTTTTATATATCCGGTTATAAAAACATTGAAAAAATATTCAACACTTTTAGGTCTATGAATGATGTAGGAAATTTTTGCACATTGAATGTTATACTACGCAATAATTCATTTCAGACCTAGCGTAACGGCGAAATTGGGAACGAATGGTAATGTTAGACACCTTATTAAGTCAGCATATTTTGTCGCTGGGGGAAGGGTTTTTTATACATGTTATAATCACAAATAACTAAACTTGAAGATAAATTAGAATAAGACAGGGTCCTAAACCTGTGTCTTAGTGATCCCTAAGCTAAAGAATTTATAATTGTGATTGCGGTTGTACAGGTGCTTTTGAATCATCACATGTTTGTTTGCAAATCGATGAATATTTGTTATATAAATAAATCGAAACTTTTTTGCACTGATTCAGAATTTATACTGGAATATTAAATATATTCCAATCATAGTACACCTTAGGTTTCTCTTTGAGCTGTAAGATCTGACAAACTTTTAGTATGGTTAGCTTTTTTATGGGTTAGGAAGGCAAACGAGCAGGCGTGTCACCTGATGGAAAGCAATCAACGCCGCCCATAGACATCAGCAGCGCCATAGACAGTGCCGCCCTTTGAGGAAAGTGTCATTATGGGAAAGGGAGTGGGAGAGGGATGGGAAGGGGGAGGATGTTGGGCTTCCGGAACTCAGCCGGTCACCGTACGAAGCGCGGTAGCTAAGCTATCACTCAGACCCCGGTTTTCTGCAGAAGTATGATACTTCCCCGGGTGAGCCTGCCTTTAGTAGCTTTAATAAAGGCTACTAGTGTTAGAGCCACGCTGCAGACAATTTTATAAAGGCACAATAAAGTTGGAGGGGGTATGGAATATATTGTAATATTTATATGAAAAACAAAAATATTTTCTAATAAGTCATTATTATCATACTACTTACTACAGTTTTTAATTTCTTTAAGGGTTAATGTTCTTTTCATTTGTTACAGGAACAGGAACATTTGGTCGCGTGTGTCTGTGTAGGGACAAAGAAGCAGATGAATATTTGGCAGTTAAGATCCTCTCGATGGCTGATGTTATCCGCTTAAAACAAGTCGATCACGTAATGAATGAGAAAAACATACTTGCGGAAATAAATCATCCCTTTGTTGTGAATTTGTAAGTTTCAAAAGTAGTATTTATCTGAGTACATAGTAACAACCCAATTGATCCGAATTCGCACGCCAAGTGTGGAGCTTACGGCAGCACCTCTGTTTGGAGGAAGGCCAAAATCCAGTAGTGAACTCTTAGAACCGTATTGATTGATTGACAAAGGTATTGGTAATTATAAAAAGGTTTAACGATTCATTGACGTTCAATTGGCTCAGTGGCGAGGCCCTCCGCCTGTGGAGTCAATAGTCGTGGGTTCGATCCCCGCATCGGAATAAATATATGTATGGATTACAAATATTTATTCCGAGTCTGGTAACCCCGCCAATTCGCATTGGACAAGCGTGGTGGGTTGACGTCCGTTCCTTCAGAAATGGAGCTTAGCAGTGGGACATTTATGGGCTATTAAAAAAAAAACGATTCATTTTGCAAATTCAGGGACAGCAGTACTGCAGTTGTGTTGAAGAAAGTCAATTAAATGTGATGACACTGAATAAAGATTGATTGATTTGTATAGTGGGGACCGATACCAAACTTTTCTTTTTATAATATATAAGAAGGTTCAATTGTGGAAAACAACTCACGATCATAAGCGCTATCCTAAGCAATATTGCTGCTTAGTTTAGGCGTTGCTTAAATGCGTTAACATTAGGTTAAATTTAATTTTATTTATCGTTATAATTAAATTCTCTCTTCCTATCTCATGGCTTTACACTATTTTTTGTTTACTTATAGTCAAATATAATTCCAGGCGATGGTGGACCCATGATGACTCCTGTATTTACATGTTGTTTGAGTATGTTTGTGGTGGTGAGCTCTTCTCTTATTTGCGAAATGCCGGCCGATTCAGCAACAGCATTGGTAAATATACAACATATTATTTGTAATTGTAATAGTAAATTTTGTTTTATACGACAAACTGTAATATTTAATAGAATAAACGGTGCTTACGCTACATTTATTATATGGTATGGTAGTCTTTGAAACCGAACTAGGAATAACTTGTTTTTCAGACCTCCCTTCAAAAACTGATTATACTGAATTAAAAACCATAAATAATTCATTATTAGGTAACAATACTTACAATTTTATAAACGATTCATAAAAATTATTGAATTTTATTATTTATTTGTGTGTGTTAGAGTTCTAGGTTTTTACATTAAATATTATATGTATTTGTTTTCATTAATACTCTTCTTAATTGCACTGTTCATACTTTTTGTTGTTAAGTAATCGGACAAATAAAAAAAATATATAATGAACATTTTTTTAGAGATATATAATTATTTGTAGAACAAGTTGAATGTGACCGTTTAATAATATAGAAAATTGAGTTGTCCGTTGTAATTAATTATCAAATAATTCTAAAATATCTGTTACGTTTATACTTGTATATTTCTTTTGTCCAGTTTGTTGGTGGCGGGTGATTTATTTCGCTACATCGTAGTTGTAAGCGTTTGCCAAGTTCATTGCGATTAATCCAGCCGTAGACATTATTCTGGTAACGTTAGGTTACATGCATTTGGCTCGGCTCAATGTTTTCACTTCAAATAATAGTTTAAAATTTTTGTTCTTTCGCCTATTCGCCTAACTATAATAAGAACAACTTTTTTGAGAAAAGATATCAATCTTAAAAGATTTTATACAATCATTTAGCATAGGAACTCTCGCCAAATAATTTAGATTTCACTATTTTTTTTTACATATAACACTTCCATGAGAGATCACAGAGTCTAATCAAAATATTCTTAATTATTTCTGATATGAAAATTGATTCAAATATATTATAACTTTTATCTTTTGAATATGTAAAACTATTATAGGTACAAACAGACATATAGTGAATGCTTTAAAACTTTTTTTTATGTGAAATGGCGTGGAAAGCTAGGGGCTTTAGATCAAGGAGAGGGTTCAATAATTTAAAAAAATATCTCGTTTGAGATACATTGATAATGGTGCAAAGTTCTAAGATATGAATTAAAATCTTTTGAATATGATGTTATATGTTATTGTTTGGAATTATTATCATGTTTAATGTGTTTATTCAACATTAAAGACAAGGGACGAGATTATTTAACTGCCCTTGATAAAACAAAATTTAGAGGGCAGTTTGTTCGCTCAGTCGAAAAGATTAGCTACATATATTAACACTATACATAACAGAAACAGTTGTATGTCATAAATTTTTTATATTTTATGCAAACACACGCTGGGAGAGCAGTAATTAGCAGTTACTAGTTAATTAAACGTTACGACCCAAGCATGTGTTATAAAATGGAACAAGCCTCTACAGCTAAACGTGAGCGCCTATAGTGATTTATGTGCGCAAACACTATTAATTTGCACGTAAATCTACTTGAGGCGGTATTTCTGGATAAAGGACATGAAGTGGACAGAAATAGGCGGTCAATGACGCGGACTTCTGTAACGGCTCGCCCTTGAGGTCGACTAATTCACACGTTTATCATTCGATGATCTTAAGGCTGGGTGGATAATGTACTTCCTACGTTGCATGCAGTTTAAATCCTTGTGAAAACCAAAGTTTTGTCATTATTATCTATTAGCTTATATATTTCCTAGCCTATATATTCGTAGTGATAGAGCCAAACGCTGCAGACAAATACTTTGTCAAGAATGGCATATTATTTGTATGTAGCATGTATGGGCCGGCTCACCCGGGGAAGTACTCCCACAGAAAACCAGCTTCTAAGCTATAGCTATAGCTTAGGTACCGCACTTCGCCTCTTCGGGGAATGGTTGAGTTCCGGAGGCCCAACCCTCCACCCTCACATGATCACACTTTCCTTAAAGGCAACGCTTCTGCACTGCCTATGGCAATGCGACGAATACAAAAAAAAAAATGTATGAGCGGCGTTGATTGCTTTTCATCAGGTGACACGTCTGCTCGTTTGCCTTCCTATCCCATAAAAAAGTTACAAATGATTCTTCCTCTTCTTAGTTATAATAGTAATGCCAGTGTCTAATAAAATTTCAACTAGTCAAACGGTTACGTCACGTCTTGATGAAACGGTGGCTATGCTATTAAAACTCATTATAGAGTTTTGCAGCCGATTTCAATTCAAGTATACACATTTCAATTCTTTTACATATCCTTTACACATATATGTATGTTTCATTACACTTTTAAACCTTAATCAAACAATGTATACCTACCTCCTTGAGATTGAGAAAATGAAATATATAAAAGCAATTACTGATGTAAATTAGCTGGAAAAATCTAGATTGTTCTTATCTAAGCTAACTTTCCAAGCTTGAAAATGTTATTATCAAGCTAACGCTTGTAGTATAATGTAATATAATAGAATAAAATCACTGCTGCTGCCTGTCATGTGAAGATGTATCAAACTAATACGAAATAATTTTTAAATTAAAATCATGTTTAAATTATCAGGAAAAGGATCCTTATAGTTTTTGGGTAAATATCGTAAGAGTAGGGAAACTTTTTCACTCTTTGAATGATTAAATTATTGTATGTGATCCATAATTTACTTTGAACTGTGCTTGAATCTAGATTGGGTTAGATGTTTTTGCCATTGAAAATATAATAGCAAACAATCATAGGACTGTAAAAACCATGATCAAGCGACGCCGCGTGCGCCAGACAACGTGACGCCTCCACCGAGTTTCTAATCCACGCCATTTTTCAGTTATTACCTACTAGATTTCATTTCTGCGCACTTTATTGAATTCACGCTGATCGTTAAAAACGTTTATGGATTTTTCATTGACCATTTATTTTGTAATTTATCATAAAATCGTTTAGTTTGCTAACGAATAAATATGCTACCATCTATTGTACAGACTGTGTTCTATATGTAGACTAAGATAATTATAAGATTCGCCTTTACAATGAGATAAAGACTAGCGCTTCACCCATTTATACGTTGTGTACTTATACACAATATATATATATATATATATATATATATATATATATATATATATATATATACACTTAATTTATTAAAACTATATTTTTCCCGTCGTTCTGATATTTGAATCGACCGGTGTAAAACATATATACAAAATAGTAACAAAAATAGAAATGTTTTCAGATATACATAGAACCATACTTCCATTTATAAATACTTACCTGCTAGGAAATACTTTGCTTTAAAATAGTTAATGATTTTCCTACCGACTCAAAAATGATATTAGTTATTAATTACTATATCTTCAATACAGTTGAATAGCCTTGGGCATCTAACGACAGGTGAATGTTTGAAAGTTACATATGTAATCAAGATTTTAATGCGAGTAGGCTGACATAATTCCAAACTTGTCAGATCTTTTTTCGTTTAATGGCGCTCGTAGTCTTCCGTTTTATAATCACCAGTAGTGACGACACTGACAGCCTACATAAGCGTATTGACGTGGGAGAGTGCGTTGCGAAAACAATCTTAATTTTAAGACAGTTTTGTGTCAGATTGGTGTAAATTAAAAGGTGCAAAAGGTTGATCATAAATTTTATAGAGTTTCGATAATAAAACACAACTTGCACTGTTGAAATCTTATTTAATGTCTAAAAAAGAAAATTATAGGCACTTTTGTGATTTCATAACATTTCTTCATAGACATATTTATTATAATATACATATTGTTGATTTTATTGTTTAAACTTTTATAATTGATTAATACTTTTTAGCTATATAGCTAATTGCCGAGGTTCAACGAAGTTATTAGTGGCGTTATGCGCTAGATTTGCAATAAACATCAACGCTCATTGTAACTACTTATGGTGTTGTGTTATATAATGTATTATACAATAAAAAATTCTTAAGGTACAAATCAAATGTATTATTGTTATTAGTTATAAAATTTATGAATGCTTTTTTAGTTTAGTTAAAGTATGGATCCCTTTTGGGTCAAAGCCTTCTCCATCCCCTATTATTATTTATTGCTCTAGGCAATCTTCATCTAATTTACTCCAACAATTTTGATTTCTGTTTCCATAGCCTTCCTTTATTTTCTTTCCTATAGGAATCTCTTCTCTTTACACCTTGATATGTGGCCTGCCTATTTCCATTTGAGACTTAAGGCACGTCGAAGAGTATCTGTAAGCTTGGTTTATTTCCTTATTTGTTCATTTTTAGTTTTCTGTATTCTCCTTAAGTTTATTATTCTCTTTTCTGCGGAACCCTCACCTATAGTAGTGTTAGCGAACATAAAATGTAAAAAAGAAAAACATATATGGAAGACATAAGTAATTGTTAATATCAAAATATATTTTCAAAATTAGATTTATACAATATAATCAACTAGATCGCATTAGATTGTGTAATAAATATCTAAACTTACTTTTACCTCTCTCTCGCCATACGTTGATTTCTAATACGCACTATGTATTGAAAGTTTATAAACAATAAAGTTATTTTAATGTTTAGAATAAGCTGATGAATCTTTTGACTTAATACAGGCCAAAATAGTAAGGTTTCTTACATTTTCTATTCAATTAATAAACTTATTTTTTATTGCTGATTCGTTACAAATAACAATTATATGTCCCAAAAAATAAAACGTTTTAAGATTGATCAAAAAGCAACAGATTTAAAAAAATTACTAAGTTAAATATTTCAATTTATACTCAATCTTTTTTTTGAAATATGGGATAAGATAAGCCGCGATTCGCTGATACAGTGCATTTTATTAGTTCCAAACGGTGCCTGATAAAATTGATACAAGTGTAGTTAATAGTAGTAGTAGTAACGAAAACGTGCCGATCGTCCCGGGGTCGGGCTCCCCCGGGGACTATGGTGCCTTACCTCAGCATGCAGGGCTCTGCTGGGGCTGACCTCCATCCTCCCTTGCGGCTCGTGGGATTCACTAAGACGTAATTTACCTAATTTGTCGAAAAATGACGGCGACGTGGTTCGCCACCCGTCACGTCCTGATTCTCACGAGGGCCAAAAGCGACCAATGACGAGCCGTTTCGCTGCGATGAATGGCAGCGGATGGAGCTCTGTAGTCTCTGCCAACCCCTGCGGGGGATAGGCGTGAATATATATATATATATATAAAATGTAGTTAATATATGCTTTGAAATAAAGAAATGTGAATTTTTACTTTATGTAAATAATGAGAAATAACATTGATGATATTTTATATATATTAGTTTGTCTAAATAAAAAATAACATCCATCAATCTAATTCATATCATCATACACAGCCTGTAGCAGTCCTTTGCTGGACATAGGGCCTTTTCATGATGTGCCACATCCATATCCATAACCCTACCTTCGGTAACCTTATAGGTATCTATTCCGAATCTGTTAGTCCCACCAATCTGACTTGGACAAGTGTGATGGATTAATATTCTTTCCATCAGAAATTGGGAGGCCCCTGCTCAGCAGCGGGACACAAATATGAATAGCCCTTTTATAATCAATTTTGACGTTTCTGTAGATGTTCGGTCTGTATTTACATAAATAATAAATAGAAAAAGGCATTGACTCATTCGCTACAATAGACGGACGCCACTAAAATTGTTTTATAAAAAATCCACTGTTGCCGACGTTACGACGCCCACCATGAACTGACTCATTGACTGTACATACTTGAATAAAGTAAGTGACAGATCGCAATCAAAATAAGTTGATGTTGATCACGTGAAAGATATAAGTAGATAGAAGATGTAGAATATAAAGATACACTTGTTCTTGGCTATTCCGTCAATATTTATTCCTTAACTACTTTTCGATAATAACGTTTATTAATTTTTACCTAAATCACGATAACTGTTTTCTATTCCGTGATACGAAAAAAAAAATATGAGTTGACTTTGACTTTTTAAAGATCAAATAGCTTTCTTACAGATTTCAAGGGAGCCATCTTTGTAATTGTATTGTCATTTTAAAATTGACTTAATAATATAATATATATAATTAAAGAAGCTAATTTGCCTGGCTTGCACTTCAAAGGTAAAAGATTCAGTACTATAATTGGCTTTTAGGGAGCGCTCTGAGCGCTCGAAGAAAATTACCGTAACTTGTTTGGATAAAAGTATTTCAATGCTAAATAATTAAACGTTTTAACTATTAAGGGATTTATATGATGCTAAAAGTTTTTAATATCATGACCATGCATCGTATTAAAATGTAATAATGAATAGATATGTATAACCAAGTTCAGCAAAAAGTGCTCGTATGCAAATAATAATTATGATATAAAATTATAATTTTAATTTTTTTTATATAACATACAAATATGTCTAATAGTAAAAGAATGAAAATAAAAATATATTTCCAAAAGATGCAGATGACATTTTAATTTATTATATTTAATAGAAATTGTGAATCTTACGTTACCCCAGTCGTATTTCTGACAACATACAATTATATTACGGTATACAATTAATGCGAAGCTCGGATGATTTTATAAAGTCTATCGTGAATATAATTTTATAGCGGTTATACGGTGAGCGCTGTCTGAAACGATCGATACTAATAATAACAAAAGTGACGTTAAAGTTTCGCTGACGCTGGCAATCGACATTGACTAAGATCGTAAAAATGACAAAATATAATTTTTTTAATACAAACTAAATTATTGAAATCAATCAGTTTTCAGGATTGTTATATTTATATCATACTTACAGCCCATTTATGGCCCACTGTTGGGCATGTGGCTTCGTCATTTTGTGAGGAATCGACATTAATTCATCACGCTTGTCCAAGCGTGGATTGGTGCGGCACTTAGACAGTAAAAGCGGTGACTTCGCCACTTAACCATTGTTAATGTAAAAATAACATAAAAATAAAAAATAAAAGTATGTCGTTATGATTTTTGCGAATAACAAAATTAGCTGTACTGGCAAGAACAGTTTCTGGTGAAACATTATGATTTCAGCTGAAAAAGAAAATGAGGTGTGAAATATATGGTGCCTCGTTATTGATGTTCATGAACAAAGAATATTTTAAAAATAAAGAGACATTTCAATAAACAACTTGTAAACAGTGAAAGCTTGCCGTAATATGTCGATGTTGTATATGAGTATCACTCAAATTGTGTTTTTAAAGATAAATGATAAAATATGATTCTTTATATATACTTTATATATACATTTATTTACAGATCTGTTTTTCGTAAAAGGCTGTTTTATATTTGAACATTGATAATAATTTAATATATATAAAAACCGATATAAAATTCTTAACACGCTAGCTCAACTTTCTTGCTTCTTGAAAATTGATTAGTATTACTTTATATCTTTTCAAAACTGGTATGCCTCAGAACTCTGCATTTAACTGTCTGTTAACAGTGTGCAATGTTTGATCTTCACAAAGCATAGAGAAAACTAGGCCCTAACCTAACTTTTTCGTACTCATTAGCATTATTTATGTATTCATTGAATGTTATCATGCGTGACATTGAGTGATGATAAGTTCTATGAAGTTTCACGTTTTATTTTACATTTTTGTAGAAAGTCAGATAAAAGTGTGCTCGTATATAGTTTCATAGTAAAAGTGTGATCTCGTTGTCTAACACAAATGATTACCTATTAACAGTTTTAAATTTATCGACTTTGCGGATTAGAGAAAGATTATTGGGTACTGTACGCATAAAAATGTCTACTATGACATATGAACAGTCCAGCAAAGAAGGATTTTGACTATGTTCTCAAAACATGTCATTAAAACAAAAATCTGGTACTAATGTAAGTAAATAGTAAATTTGAGAATTAGAATAAAACTGAAATTGCTTTTGCAGGAAATTTCTATGCTGCGGAAATCGTATCAGCTCTCGAATATCTACACGCACGGAATATTGTATATCGAGATCTTAAGCCGGAGAATCTATTGCTTGCAAAGGACGGTCATCTAAAAATTACTGATTTCGGTTTCGCAAAGAAGCTGACAGATCGCACGTGGACTCTATGTGGAACACCAGAATACTTGGCACCAGAAATAATACAGAGCAAAGGTCACAATAAAGCAGTAGACTGGTGGGCCTTAGGTACGTATAGAATTCCTAGTTATTTAATATATAAGTTTAGTTATTTTCGTCTGAAAGCAAGCGATTGTAGACTCTACCATCGCCTTTTCTAAATTGCCTGCTATACAGTTCTTAATTACATAATCTTTTATTTTTATTATAATTATTGGATTATATTTGACAATTATAGACGATATTAGGTTTATTAAAATTACATTTTTCTGTTAGTGTCATGAAATTTCTGTCATAATTTGTATTACACAAAAGCTTAGCTTGGCATTTCCGATTAAATATCTTGCTAATCAGAGAGTAAATTATGGAAAATATAAACGTAAACCCAATAGAAGTATAAATTATTGACATAAAATAACATTATTTATATGTAGATTTTACTGTATAACATTTAACGTAAACTTTATATAGCATTAAAGAGAGTGACTTGTTGTTGTTCGTTTTTTTTTGTTTAATAATTCATATGTAAGCGGAGAAATGTCGTAAATATTTATGTATATATTGGAATTTATTTAATTTCTATGCAAATTTGAACGTTTCTCTATGATACCTTTTTTATGTTTTTTCTGTAACGACTCGATCGTGAAAGCAATTTTACGTCTATTTTCTTGAGGCTATAAAAAGCAAGAGTTTTAATTTAAAGATACCTATATATTTTTATTATTAAACAAAAATGTATCATTTTGGGACTTCGGCTTAATGAAAAATATTCAAAAACAGATTTTATTTGCACGTTAAACATATTAATAGCGATATATGTGTCTCTATATATATATATATATATATATATATATATATACATATACATATATACACATATATATACACACATATATATATATATATATATATATATATATATATATATATATATATATATATATATATATACTTTTTTAAATTGACGCACAAGTCACTGACCAGTAAAAATAAATTATGACACTTCACGATACTTCGTTCGCAATTTATGATAGTTTACAATTTGACTCTAAATTCACGGTGCTTACAATTATTTGATAACAAATTATTGAAAATTATAAAAATTAAATATAAAAATTACAGGTGAAAACGAGATTACTTCTTTTTTTTGGAAATATTATGGACTATAATATATTAAAAGAACTTAATTCTTTCCTTGTTTCCGGGTTTAATATTGGATTTCTGTATGTACATCGTATATTTCAAACCATTTGGCATTCGAGTACATAAGATTTTTGCCAAAGTTAATCTTACTGCGCCGATAAAACGATGACGGGGGTTTATTACAATTTATTCTTATCTCGTTCACGATGTTTGCCTGTCCGTTTTTATCTGGTTTTTATCCGAAAAGATTTATTCAAGAAGTGACTCTCGCACTGAGTTACGATAGTTACATAAAAATCTGAACTGGACTCTCGTAAGAAATAAACACGTGTATCGAACGATTACAAGGGATACTTACTTTAAACATTAAATAAGTTTGTACAAAATTTATAGAAGTGAATCTGCTGCGATGGATTTATTGGAAGTTTTCATTGTAGATGTAGTTTATAACCCACATGAGGCAAATCGTACGATACTTGTTATTAAACTGAAGGTCACACGTTTAATGCAGTTCTTTATAGCTGTCGTTTGATACAAAAGTTTTTATGTTTTCTTTGTAATAATCATTGTTATAGGTCGTTCTGCACACTAGTAATAGTAAATAACAATCTAAGTATTACTTTCTTGTAGCGGGCTTGTGCTGAAACAAGAGATGTGCCTGAATCTCAAGTCACTAGCCTTTCACCCATGATTACTACTTATAATAGTTAATAATGTGCTAACAACCTAAAGTTCATAACGTGAATTTTAATAATAATTGGTTAGAATTAAGTTCTAATTATTATTGAATTTTATGTCTTTATAGAAAATTAAGGAACTTAGGAACCACGGAAATATCATTGGAATAATAGGGAATCATTTAGGATCATTGGAAAAATACTTCATCTCAGTGCAGATGAAGTCGCGGTTGAGAATCGAATTATCTAGTTTTGCGGCATAAAAAAAAATATATTCATCTAACAAACGTCAGTCTATTAATAGTAAATCTTTTAGTACATTTCGTAATAAGGTTCCTATGAACGGAAAAGAAACGGTAAAAGAAAATCTGCTGGCGCAGATAGATGTATTGATAGATATTAAACTTTGATAGTCACCAAAACATTATTTTCTTTAAGTAGCTTTGCAAATCATAAAAGCTAGTTACAAATAAATACGAACATTCAAATACATTGTTATCAAACTAATCTATTAATTTTACCTTTTCTTTATAATTGTTTGCGAGCAGATTCGTCATGCTTCTTTCGTGTTTAGCACTCGACTAGAAACGTGGCGACATTAAATGTAATGTTTACATTATAATTATTTAATGTTCACTTTATTTATATTCTTGTCCATCGCACGAAATCGTTAGTCCGTGCCAAACTTATAAATGCGCTAGGATAATTTATTACTGGAGGGCTTGCGTAGTGTGTACTATATACTACTACTACATATTACGCCTCTGCTATTGAGTAAGACATAATACAATACACCTGTTACATTTTTTGCGGCTCATTGCCTGCAATTAGAAGATAATTATGGGGGCGCAACCATATTTTGGCCGTGAGTACAATGTAGGACGTTTAACGACTGTAGAGGCCCTGATGACGGATTAATGGCTATATAATTATAATTTAATTATCACTGTCTATTGAAGATTGTGATTGCGCGGTTGTTGAGGGCGTTTTCTCTGTATTCCTGTATGCAGCGGAGACATGGACCCTGCTATGACGTGACAAAGAGAAGATAGAGGCCCTTGAAATGTGATGTTGGCGGAGAATGATCGGTATCTAATGGACCGAGTGTAGAATAAACATCAAAGTTAAGCACCGCCTATTCTCTATTTTTCAAGGTTGCATTACTTCTATGGGCACGTGTCCTGGCGTGATAACACCTCTATTGAGCATCTGGTAGTATAGAAAAAACAACCAACACCGTCACTGCGGAGTCAGAACTGTCTCTACGTATTCAGTTTGTTAAAGGTTGTTTAAGGAGACTTTCCATAGGAGTCGGGGAAGCGGCTTGTGGGAAATATTTTGCAATAATTTTCTCTGGATATTGGGTTAGATTTTAATTGGGTTAAAGGAAGATTCAGATGAGGCACTCCTTCATCCGTATCTTGATTTTTTGTTTGCGAACGCATTAAAGGCACTTTAATATATAACTGGCATACTTGATATTTCTAAGATTTTTCGGAAGAGATTGCCGTAACCAAGTTGGTATATATAATATCATTAGTAATAGTGATTTAGTTTTATTTATATACGCGTCACTAATTAATTAGTAGGCCTTGATAATGAGTTATTGTATTTCCTTCTTTCAGGTGTGCTTGTATATGAAATGTTAGTTGGTTATCCCCCCTTTTACGATGATAATCCTTTCGGAATATATGAAAAGATTTTAAATGGTAGGGTCGACTGGCCCCGACATATCGACCCCATTGCTAAGGATCTTATCAAGAAACTGTTAGTACAAGATAGAACAAAAAGGCTTGGCAATATGAAGGTATGTGTAATATTTTGATCTGAATCAAATTAACAATAATTTGGATGAATTTATTCTCCCAATAATTAGGAGTTATTTTAGTTGTAATTTGAATGACAATTAACCCACTAATATATGTTTGTTTAGACCTGCTAACATAAAATGTAACTTGTATATATAGTTCATGTTGTCACCAAAAAGTTGGTATGACATCTAGTACGAGTGTTCAAAGATGGTTACTTGAGATGTAATATTTCAAGATTTAAGTGAGTAGACTATTTGGTCTTGGATTGCCTTATGCTCTAACATTGTAAATCCACTTCTACCTGTAACTGAATTGGTGATGCGAATTCTCTTAAAAAAGAAACTATCTAACTTTGTTGCCACAGCGACCCAAAATGAATCTTGGCCTCCGAACAGATACTTTCTTTTTTTTTGTCTTAATACGTGCATTATTATTATACGTTAGATGGATATATATATATATATATATATATATATATATATATATATATATATATATATATATATAAATATGTTGTTCCGAAAGTTGTCAGCCGCAAAGGAAATATAATGTCTATTTTCCTAAAACTATTTTGAATTAATAGCTAATTTCATTAAAAAGCTCCTTGGTGAAAATCATTTATCACTTATAAGTAGTTTTCTTTTAATATTTTTAAGAATACCGGCGTTCGCGACGTTTTCTTCCACCAAGATAACCCGCCCGCAAATCATTAAATATTTGACATCTTCGGTGGTATAAATGTAACCGCATCCTCCGTACATCCCAAATTTAGCTCCATGCGATTTCTATTTATATTAGATTATTTTTATATATATATATATATATATATATAATATATATATATATATGTATATATATATATATATATATACGTTATAATAATATAATTACTTAATTCTACATTTTTTATCTTTGCGAAAGTCTTTGGAAATGAATTTAGATTTCCAATATTTATAGATTTTATTCTTCAAACGTTAGAATTGTGAAACGTGTATAAGTTGTACGTCACTGTATTTCTTGGCTCTTGGATGTTCTCCAGCTATTCCATATATATTCTAATGTTTGACAGCTTGCAAGTAAAAGAACGTTTTTTTTCGTGATTCTTTACCATTGTACTGGATTAATCACAAAGTTATGTTATTAAACGACTTATTTCGTTGTTAGACTATTCTAAGTTGACATGACTTCATGAGGTTTCAGGATTTGAGTATAGAATCGAACATTGTAGTCATCTTCTTGTCAAAATTTATTTATACATTGGATTAAAATCCTTCCTTATACATCTCATTTCGATTCGAGACTACCATACATATGTTGTTGTAAAATTAGTATTGTTCGAAATTTGAACCCATAAGCCTTAGCTAAGAGTTGTGTCAGGTATGTTATCCACTTACATTTAATGGTTGATACCTTTAATAATTTCTTGTATTGGCCAGTTGGAATCATTGAATGAATCAAATCATTATAATAGTTTAATTGGTATAATTAGTCGAATATCTACGGAAGGAACCAATGTAAGTTTTCTAGCTAAGGCCTCAATCTTTCGAGGTCTTCGGTTTTTTGTCCACAGTTTCACCACATGCACTAGACATATGGACTCGTACGTCGTGTTTCTTAGTAACGGCCTCAGTTTTCCACACGGGAATGCACGAGTAAACGGTGGTTTCTAGCGGACGGTGTTTTCACCAAGCTTTTTTCGTTGCGATGGCGATGTTGCTAAGATGTTTAGAAAGCTATCAGTCAGCTGGTTGGCGGTGACATCAAAGTTGTCCACTGCGCTTGAATAATATCGCAACCGAAATACGCGTTCACTAATACAGGGCTGTCAACTAAAATAAATATAATTTACTTTAAATAATTGCTTGCTTCGAATAGTTACATATACGCATATATTTAGTATAAAAATACTTTTAATAAATAGAACACAATGGGAAATACTATACACTTTTGCATTAGCTCGAAATATTTCCAGAATAAAAAGAGCCTAAAGTACAACTTTCCCAACTGTGACATTTCTTTTACAATCGGTTTAGAATGGGTAAACTTTGTGAGCATCGGAAACGGTAGTATTTCGCAAGTACAGACAGAGATGATTTTAATGTATTGATGGTGAAATTCTAATTATATCGCTATATTAAACATACTTCCCATTTGCGAAATGTTTTATCGCCGGATATCATGTTCCGTTTACACTATATAAAACAATGAATAGTTCAGCAATCTTTTAGCTTCATTTAAATATCTCAGCACACGATGGATGACGATAAAATATAGTGGTATTTTTCACAACAAAGTAATATTGATGTTAAAACAAGCGCTCACATGCACCTCTAAGTCAGAACCATTACAGGTGAAATGTTAATATTTACGATGCTCTCGATTAATGTGGCACAATCCAATAATAACAGAGTTACTGTTTTGCTATTTCTTTAAACAATTAACAAAAAAATGTAATATTTATGTATATGCAAATAAATACACGTGTACATAAATACAAGTGCAAGCTAGATAGAGCAACAATCTTCGCAGGGTGGTTAGGAGAAACTGGATACGTGTACTTGAAGATCGGGCTAGGTGACGAATCTTAGGGGAGGCCAGTAGTACATTGCCGCAGTCTTTTGATGATGGTAAAAAATTAAATTAATTAATTCTTCCTTTGTATTTAGCTTAATTCAATAAAGGGAGAATGAAATAAGAAACAAAAATCGTCATAATTAAACGTTTAACAGTGTTACAACCACGGCAATAATCTAATCGATTAAGAGTTGTGCCTACAATGATGAGATCGTAGGTTTGTTTGTAGCTAAAAATAGAATTATGGTATAACCATATGTTTCCTACATAAACATGTAACTTAATAGGAATAGTTAACAGGCATTTTATTAATGTTATAAGGATTGTTGTTCGTCTTTTTAAAATGATAATTTTCATAGATTTATCTAGTTTTTCTTATAAGTCGCTCTAATTTCTATTTTTTCTGACATGCACAATTATTTTTAATGTTCGCGAAGAAACTCTAAATGTTTACAGGTGAACAATTTATATCTGTCTTTTCGTGAATTTTTTTGACAAAATATTTATATAATATAGCCTAAAAACAAAAGAAAACAGAAAAAACGAAGAGACAAAATTGAAGTGAGGCAATAATTTCCAAAGTACAGACAGTCACTTCAATTTATGTGCCTTTCTGACTGTTTTGTAGAGTTGAAAATATGTGAACGTGTATTGGAAAATATATTTTCAGTAATCAAATTTTATATATAAAATACCAGTCGTGTCGGGGTCGCAAAAGCTTGCAAACAACAAATATCTTGGTGTCTTATCTGTCAAGTTCACCTGCTTGGGGTCCATCCTACTAAATCACAGACGAGATTTTGATCACCGAATTAAATATATATAACCTTAAAAATGTGAGAGGTAGTAGCTTTTGAAGGTGAAAGTTATTAACTCTGCGGTTGCCGATCTGTATATCCGGGTAGCAGCTATGGGAGAAACATTCCAGGTCGAGACCTACGTTCAAGTGGCCTGCCTTAACAACTTAAAAAATGATGAATATGACCATTGATCTATGTAGCAACTGTCTTGGTCTTTTCGACTTTAAATTATTTCGGTGTAGCGAATAATTATTGAAAGTCGAAAAGATATAGGTACATTTTCTAAATGTGTTTTATTTTATTTTACAAAAAAATTTTTTAAAAATAATTTTAAAAATATCACGTTTGCTTTCTTAAAGTGTGGATCGGAAGACGTGAAGAGGCACAGATGGTTCAAGCATTTGGACTGGGCGGATGTATTCATGAAGAAGTTACAGGTATATATTACATGTACATATATTATTTTAAATTATTTTTAAGTCAACCAAAGAAAATGTTAATGGATCCTGTAAGTGATAACCGTAAGATTATTCATGTAATAATAATATGTGCTCTGTGTGAGTATCAAGAGTAATCTATTATCTGTCTAATATAGATGGGGCTGTTATTGATCGATATGTATCATCTATTTGAAGTTAATTACAACGACTTATATTTAATAGAAAAGTAAATGTTTATAATTTAATATAAATTATAAACATTTACTTTATACATATACGACGACCGATTGTCTCAGTGGCCCTCCGCCCGCGGAGTCAATGGTCGCGGGTTCGATTCTCGCATCGGAATAAATATTTATATGGATGTATAAATGTTCATTCTGAGTCTGGTAACCTCCCCAATCCGCATTTTCTTTTCCTGCCCCTTCCTTTCTTCTCTTGCCCCTTCCTTTCTTCTCTATCCTTTCCCTTCCTCTCCGCCAATCCACGGTCTGCCGTGCCAATGGATGCGTGGTTAGGGGCGAGCTTAGTCTCAAGCGTGCCGATCGTCCCGGGATCGGGCTCCCCCGGGTACTATGGTGCCTTACCTCAGCATGCAGGGCTCTGCTGGGGCTAACCTCCATCCTCCCTTGTGGCTCGTGGGATTCACTAAGACGAATTTAATATACCTAATTTGTCGAAAATGACGGCGATGTGGTTTGCCACCCGTCACGTTCTGATTCTCACGAGGGCGAAAAGCGACCAATGACGAGCCGTTTCGCTGCGATGAATGGCAGCGGATAGAGCTCTGTGGTCTCTGCCAACCCCTGCGGGGGATATATAAAAAAAATATAATTTAATATTTTTAAATATTTACTTTTTAATTAAAATTAAACAGATAGAATAACGTAAAATAGAATAATTATTATTTAAGTTCTGAAATAGAATAGTATAGGTAAGGGAAAAATATTTATATTTAAAGGATTTTATTTTTGACACTACATGGCTTAACAATTTGATTAGGTAATTTTTATATGAAAGACTTGTGTGGGCATTAAATTTGTACACATTTTATGCCTTTAAAAGAATTTGAAAAGAAAGTTTGTTATTTTACTCAGCTGAGGGAATGTGAAGATACGATATGATAAACGAAAGGTTTAGTCGATAGAATTTACCACGCGATTTTAGATCCTCATTATTGAAATAACGAATAAATATGTAGATAGACGGATGAAGAGGGAGAGAGATAGATACGTTATAAAATTAATTCTTGGTCATTTTATTTACAGCCACCAATAATGCCAACAGTGACGTACGAGGGAGATACTTCAAACTTCGACGAGTACCCGGAATCGGACTGGAAGGCCGCCCGAGCGTTGGATCCCGATGAATTGAAACTGTTTTCTAACTTTTGATGCATATTTGAATAGTGTATTTATAGTCCTATTATCATATTAGTCTTGATGTCACTATGTCAGACGTTTGCATTCAATTCTCTGATGCGAACTTTGTTTAGTTGAGTGAAGTTTTTTTTAAATATTGACAATAACCTGTATAACGATAATATATAATTACATAAATTTGTTAATTCCTGAATTTTTACGTTTTGTTATGATTCAATTAGTTTGTATTGTTTTTAAAATGCATTCATTTAAAATTAATTTCTCTTTGTTTAATAGTTTCATATATTTTTCAAAGTTGTAGTATATTTTTTTACATACTTTGCAGTTATATGTTGAACAATTTTGGATGAATTGTAGAAAGAGATGTTATTGGGTAATTTCACAAAAAACATTATTTTTAGATGTTTTGAGATTGCATTTAAATTATTTCAATTCAAAAAATTACTCTGTAAATTTTGTTCTAAACTTTTTTTTAATTTTAATATCAATATTATAATTCCTTTCGTTTCAATGGTAACAATATAATCCAACATCAGAGTATTATCACTGAGGAGATTTTTGAAGTTATTTCTTTAATCCATAATTTACCACGCATAATTCCAAGCCATTCTTGCAAATTATAGAAAGTATTGTACTTGTATTATTTAACTTAGGGTTAGAATAAACTGGGGTCCTAATTCGATCTTTGTGATTTTAAAATTAGTATTACTTAAGTAGTTATTAATCTTTTAGTGTTTAAGTGTTTATTTATTGTGTGTCATAGTTTTTATGGTCACAAATACGTGGGCTGTTCCAAAAGTTGTTAGTGAAATGAAAAGCAGTACGAATCTTTATTTATAGCTTTTCAAAACATTTCCTTCTAATTTTGATGCACTTATGCATTCGGGTTAATCAGTTTTCAAAACATTTAATAAACTTCTCTTGCCGGAGGTCGAAAAATAACCGCTGAAAGTCTTCGACGGCCTCGTTTGCGATGTTAAATTTTCGCCCACGAAGTATTTTTTTTTCATTGTGGGAAATAAAAAGAAATCGCATGGAGCTAAATTTGGGATGTACGGAGGATGCGGTTACATTTATACCACCGAAGATGTCAAATATTCAATGATTTGCCGGCGGGTTATCTTGGTGGAAGAAAACGTCGCGAACGCCGGTATTCTTAAAAATATTAAAAGAAAACTACTTATAAGTGATAAATGATTTTCACCAAGGAGCTTTTTAATGAAATTAGCAATTAATTCAAAATAGTTTTAGGAAAATAGAGATTATATTTCCTTTGCGGCTGACAACTTTCGGAACAACCTATGTATATATATATATATATTAGATTATATCTTCTAGGTTCCTGTCAACAACCACTTGATGCCATTGTAACATTATCCCGGGTAAATAAGTAGTATAGCTTAAGGAATATCTTTAGTTAGATGCTGATGTGTAAAAATAGCGGAGTCTTAACACATCGTGAGATACCTAAATCAAATTATTTTTTCCTGAGTGCTGACTCAAATCTAAAAATATGATAAGAGTCTTTGAAAGTGTAGCAAGTGCGTCATTATAGTATTTAAATATATTTATACACAGGCGCAAAAAATTAATATTTAACACTTTATTGAGTCTGCTAATGATAATCCTTAAAATATTTGATATAATCAAATAATATCTATGTGTTATATAATATGTAAATGGTCAATGTTGTAATATAATCTGTTTATTATATAATTATTATTTGGTCAGGCCATATTTAACTCTGTGATTTCATTAGTCGGAATAGACCTGAAGGTAAATTGCCAACTATTTATTGTAAAGCTAGTGGTTTGCCGTTGTTTAAAGATTACGAATGTGAATAAAGCTAAACAGGGTTTAAATGTAATAAATAGTAACTATGGAGTTGTAAATATTCACGGAATAAATGTATTGTTTGAAAATCTACGTAGTTTTTATTAGCGATTCCATCAAGATTTAATAATTTTGTTTTCTGTTTAGCAATGAAACATGTTTGTTTATTATTGCTACAGTGTTGGAATAATCGCGGCTCCCGACACGATTCAGAACAAACAAAGCATTCATTATATTAGATTACAGAACACGTCAAAGCTTGCAGCAAAGAGATTGGATCGCTTCCTTTTGATTTATGTCGCGACAGTGTAAACTTTTGGGTTGTAAGCTTTATGCCAACGCTTCTCCGTTTGGAAGACGATTCGTCGGGATTAATTATTGGTACAAAGTAGTTTAATTTTGGTTTAGCGAACGTTGTTAGGGGTTACGTGAGCGGCATCGACTATTTTGATTGCACCCGGGCAGACAGCGCGCCGCCTTTTACGTATACGCTTATATCGTTTTGTGTAAAATCAGACGTTTCTGGGTTAAACAGCTGCCAAATTAGATTAGTCGCGTAAATCGTGTTCATCTTCTCGAAGTTGATATTTAAGGTATTTAAAGTATGTATGTCTCGTACTGTACGCTACTTGTTTATTTGTTTTAATTGTATGACATACGTATTATATACCTTTTATTTTGGAATTTCTCGTGTTATCAAGTCAAAATCTACATATTATCAGATCAAGTTACATATTGCATCCGTATTTAATGGGTTTGATTTAATTTACAATTTATTTTATTTATTTAGAACTTTTAAATAAAACATGTTTTTGAAAATGTTTAAAATTGTTCGTATGTTAGTTTCATATACTTGTGCTGTCTGGAAGCAAAACAATATGATTTCTGTAACAAGTAAAATGTTACCAATAACCAGACTTTTCTTTTTTTCATGAATTTCTTTATTCTTTTTATCATGAATCCATCTGGCGTGCCTGATAATTCCAACTTGATAATATCCTGTCTTAAAGCATGCTACTGTTTATACTGGTTGGGATGCGAACAAAGACTCATGTCACATCATTATCAACAGCTTGAATCAATTTATTACGAGACATAAGGCTCTTCCAAGAGAGGATTTGGCGGAGATTGGGTCAGATGGTTCGGTAAATTTAGCGCTCAATATCTAATGTCAATGCTGTGCTATTATAGTATATAATGGTGTTTGCTATGTATTTAGGGTGTTTACATAGCCATAAGTCTATCGAGGAAGTCATCTTAAACCCAAATGTTTACACTGTTGCGACAGTGTTCGAATATTCCTCACGAGTATATTGGGATTTTAGGGCGATTCTTTTCCCTTTATTTCCTTCTGTCCCTCCGATTAAATCTATCTTAACTGCCTATATTTTACATTCTTGTTCCTAATGTTGGCAATGCTCTAAGTGTATCGGATGTTAATGGGCTTTGGTAGTTGCTAATCATCAAGTGATCCGCTTACTCATTTGCCCTTCGCGCTTCTATTCTATAGCTTCTATTCTATAACTATGCTTTGTCTATAGCGCTTCTATAGACAAAGCATAGTTGTAACTTGCATTATTAGTGATTTCGCAAAGTCTGATACCTATATGTTTGTGGTTAATGATTCGATATAAAAATAATGCGATCCCTCAAAACTGCGATCTTCAAAACTAGCCTATGTTATAAAACGCGCACGCAATATTATGAACCAGAGTAATATTGTGTATGATCAGATTAGGTATTTAACAGTTGGATCCAGCTATCATTTATTTTTCATACGAAGATGATAGATAATACTTAAATTTTATTATTAATTTATTGTGTAAGGCGATTCGGAGAAATTATGTATTTTATTAAACTTATTATACAAGATAATACTTTGATATGTAAGGAGACGATACTGTTATTGCGTGTTTGTATTAGATAACTAATCACTGATAAATAATTTAATGGCAGAGTGAGGTATGTATGTGCGCTTGAGTCCAGGGAAGTACGCGTCGTAAGATTAGTGCAAGAACATAAAAATTCTACTATTTTGCCTATATTCACTAAGTTGTCAAAATGTCTTTGCGATCCTTATCACCTGAATTAGCTGAGAAAGCCCGTACGGAATTAAATGAGGATCCCAAAAGAATCGAAGACGATCTACAGCATATAAAAAACTGGCTGGCAAAGCAACCGCATTTGCATGCAAGGACAGGTATGATAACTGATTTTTCTTCTGGATAACTGATTGGCGTTTAATAAATCACACTACAAAAATATAGATAGAAAATAAGGTACGCAAGCCGACAAATATAATACATAGTGTATATGATTTATTTTATTATTTTGTTCTATTTTTTTACTTAACTTCAACTTAAATAAAAAAAATAAAGCAAAATAATAAAATAAATCATATACACTATGTATTATATTCGGTATGTATTGTATTATGTCGGCTTGCGTATCTTAAGTTGAGAAAGGGATGCTTAGATGGTGTGGGCGTATAGAGAGGATGGATGAAAGACGATTGGCAAAAGAAATGTACGTTGCGAATTTGGATGGAATGGTCGGTAGGGGAAGACCACGGAAAACATACCTTGATCAAATTGCTGAAGTTTTTAAGAAATGCCAGGTTAAGAGTTCCCTTAACCGGCGGGCTTGCATGAGGAGAATAAGTGTGGAGGTAGCAGGGAAGGTGTGCCGAGATCGTAGCAGATGGAGTTATGTATATCTGTATGTATTTTTTATTTAATTAAAATTTTAATGACCCTTGAAAGACCAGTTGGAAACACTCATCATTGGCTGTTGTTTATCAATTTAAAATACCGTTCAGAAGTCATCCTTGAAGAGAAAAACTCTTAAACTTTTGTGTGAAATACATAATATATAACAGTCTATTTAAAAAATAACCTTTGGGCTGTAGGAGCTTAGAACCTTTTAAATTTTTTTAATAAAACGTCAATTGTGCGAAATCATAAGGATTACCATTGTGTACGATATACATATTATAATATTAATTTTTATAACAGATGACCAATGGCTTATTGCCTTTCTTCGTGGATGTAAATTCAGCTTAGAGAGGACTAAGGAAAAATTAGATCTTTACTACACTGTACGCACAACAGCGCCAGACTTCTATAGAATTAAACACACAAATTCTTTCTTTAATGAAATTTTGGACACAGGGTAAGTATTTACTGTTATATATAATACATATATAACTCATTTTTTACACGATTTTGAAATAACGCGGTTCATCAATAAGAATAAATACACTGTATAAATATATGTTGATCTATTTATGAAAACACACTTGTATTTATTTATTCGTGTAAAAAAAACCGTATAAAAAAGAGTTGGGTGTAGTAAAAAAATGCGGATTAGTTATTTAGTTAGTAGGCCAATGTGATGAGCTTTTAACATATCTGTTTATATTGTTACAAATTTTAGTACATTGTGGTTATATTTTAGGTCATTATGGATTTTGTTTTTAGTTCATTGATGGTTAGAAGTATTGAAAATTAAGTATCCTCTTGCACTGTTGCAGATCATACGTAATTCTACCAAAAACGCCCAGTCCAGACTCACCTCGCATCTCGTTAATCAGACCTGGTTGTTATGATCCTGAAAAAATTTCGGTTGTTGATGTAATTGCAGTAGTTAATGTAATACAGAAGGTAAATATGAATATATTTTAGCATTAAGAAACACATTCGACGCTAAAAATTGCTATTAGATGACATGAAATAGAAAGTCAATAACCTAACACACTCGGAAAAGCCATTTCAAAAAATAATATTGTGTTCACACGACACAGCAAACAAACATCACTTTTCACTCAGCTGTAACAAACTCTATGGAAGACAACCGTTGAGACTTGTTGAGTCTACTCAATGGTTTTGTTTTGACTTTCCACCTCAATAATGAATTTTTACAAAGTGAAACGCGTTACTTCAATAATCATTTTATAGATGACAATACAACACTAGCGTAACGAGGGTGGGGCAGTATAGTGGCTTAGAGTACATTCTCGCAATTGGGTAGAACTGAGCGCTAAACAGTAAACTGAGTTAGTCTATTCTCTTCTCCAACTTCAGCGAATTTTATATTAAGCATTGAAATTATAAAGGTTGCATTCCATTCGATGAATTTTATCAACAACTTTCTACATGGCTTATTCGATTTCGTTTTTGTTTATCAACCGTTTATTGAAGGAGAAGCCGGGTTACCGAGAAAATTTATCAAAATTTCGGTACTTATTTGCTTCAAAATTTAAAAAAATTCTACTGAGGTAAAAGTACTATAGATTAGATTAGGAAAGGTAAATTTTACGACAGCGTAAAAAATTAAATAATTATAAAAAAAGAAAGCTGAGCACTGATTTATCCTATCGACTGATGTAATATCCATACATAGCAATAGACTTTATTTGTGCACATCTGTTTTCTTAATTTAATATTAAATTTACATTCAGGCAGTTGTTCAGTCTGTTTTTCCGTTTTCAATGGTATTTTTGCCGACACATACATATGTATGTCTTATAAGCTTTTTTATTAGACACCTAAAATCTATTACAGATTTTGTTAATGGAAGATGACAATTTCGTTATTTCCGGAACTGTAGGCATTTTGGATTTGGAAGGTGTTACAATAGGTCACTTTTTACAAATGACGCCGACGACGATGAAAAAGATGGTTGTTATTTCACAGGTGATATGTCTTATTTATTTGGAAATGCGGTCTCAATAAGATATATAAATGTAGGTACTTGTTAATCTTAATTAAGAATAAAATTAGAATTTAAAAAGTAAAATCTAATAGTTATATAACGAATGAAAACAGCACTACTATAATTCTACAATCTATTACATGGTTGCTTTTTTCATATTTGAATTATATTTACTTACTATTATTAAGAACACGATAAAGGCTAGTACAAACAAAGACGTAAGGAATCACTTTCTACTCTCGCATATTTGTGTTTCTGACAGATATTTTTTTTTTAACTTGGTGGATACTGTATCCAGGTCTAAAGTATTATAAAATTATGAGAATTTGTCCCCTACTATAATTCGGTATGTTTTAAATGTGAGTATATTTTAATAATAATATGTAAGTATTAAAGTAAACACTGAAAAGTGTTTGGAAAAGAGAAATACACGCTTAAAAACTAAACAAATATCTGCATTGCATTGTCTTATGCAGAATAGGTTACTTTAATTTCATAAATTATTGAAATTAAGTTTAATGAGTTAATGTCAGTGATGAAATCTTTGTTTTTATACTTAGATGAAATACAAGTTTGTTTAATACTTAAGGTAAACATTAGTAAGGAAGGAAAAAAAAAGAATTAAAATAGGGAAAATAATATTATACTAACCTACTAAGGAGGCTAATATCGCTTTTAAAGGCAAGTTACGTATCTACCAGATACTTTGTGTTTTATATATTCACTTCAGTCAGTTTTTAGTGTTTTTGTGAAAATGAGCCTTTTGAACCACTTAAGGGATAAGGAATTCTGGAGGCTTAGATATACATATGTACATGAAGTTAATTATCACTTTTAATTCTTTATTTATCATAAAGTAATGATTTTTTTTAAATTTCAGGACGCGATGCCTCTGCGTATGAAGGGAACTCATTACATAAATACGCCGAAAGGCTTTGAAACTGTTTACAACGCTATCAAGGGCATGCTAACCGAGAAAAATCAAAGCAGGGTAACGAATCACATAATGATGTTAGAACTATGAAAACAATATACGTGATTATTTATTTTTTGCAGTTGTACGTGCATAATAAAGATTATGAAGCAATGTATAAGTACATTCCTAAGGACGTGTTGCCAGCTGAATATGGCGGTTATGCAGGCACTATAAAGGAAATAACATGTATGTAATTATTTCATTTTATACTTAAAAAAAAAACTTCATTTTATACTTAAAAAAATTTCAGACTAACTACTCTGATTAACTACTCTATATATATATATATATATGGAGATAGATCTATGTGACATTAAAACCTTATCAGAAATTAATAATATACATAGAGAAAAAAATAGACATATACAGTGGGGCAACACACTAATAAAGATATATGATGTAAATTATAAAGAAGCTGTTTGTAGTTGTCGTTTACACGGTGGAAAAGTGGTAGTGTGTGTTTGGTATTTTGTATAGTGGTTGGTGGGTGGAGAGTTGCTGGCCGTTTTTCAGTTCCAAATAAATCCACTTCATCCGGCAGGAAAACACACATTATTAATTTTCTGTTATTGTTTGCTTGTTGCGGATCTTATCTAAGTAAAACTTTTGACTGTCCACATAGTGATGGATTTCCGCAAAGTAACGCATGACTCCATTAATAAAGAAGCTGTTTTTATAGTTTGTGAACCGCCAAGAATTAAGGAAAAAGAATAACATAAAGATGACTTACTTTTCATCACAAAACTTTCCGAGAGTGAATATAAAGTTATCCTAGGCAGTTCCTATAACATTTTTAAGGCATTTAGTAACTAATCTTACAACCTTTTTAGAAATTAATATATATAGAGAAATAAATAGATTTCTTTAGCTAAATTTTTCAAAAGATAAAATGTAATTTAACTAATATGTAGTTTTAGCTGTATTTGGAAATAATAAGACAAAATATTCTAATTTGTTCCAGCCTACTGGAAGAATAAAGTAGAAGAATATAGTAAGTTTCTTGAAGAAGACTTGCTATACGGCACCGATGAATCAAAGCGGCCTGGTAAAGCAAAGACTACAGAAGATATGTTTGGACTTGAAGGTTCTTTTAGGCAACTCCAAGTGGACTAAAGTTAAACTAGGGGTTCTCTAAATATTGGACAATATATCAATGTTTGAGCTTAAGCGTATGAAATCAATTTAATTTGAACTTTGTTACTAATATGTTTATTGTTCATAATAAAAAATTGGAACAGTCTCTTTACCCATTTTATTGCCGAAATTAGAAATAAAAATACATTAACAATCGAATGAAATGAAGAAATAAAATATTCAATATATATAGAAATAAAATAAAAGAGCCTCATCATGTTATTTTAACAACTACATGTGGCGTATATTAACCAGGATTAGGAAACTATGCGATTCTTTTGAATTAATCCTCAACAAAGTAAGTGGTAGGTTTTTTATTATTTTAATTTAACCTTGGTGTGTTTGTGTACTCATTATCATCGTCAGCCCTACGGTAGTTCATTGTCTGACATCGGCCTCTCACAAAGCGCGCCACATGCCCGATCTTCGGCTAACATTTGACCCCTGAAATTGTGAAATTTTCTGATAGGTGAGCAATAACAGTATTATTAACATAGAAACGAAAAGATGAATTAACATTATAAACGTATAAATGTACACTATATTAACGGAATCGAATAGCGCATTGGCGAATTGTTTCTTTTTCTGAGCCAAGAACAGCGGGTTTGATTCCCGTGTCAGAGTATATGTTATATTTGCTATAACTGTGAAAGAATTAGAAAAGACAGGTACAATGGAATGGACGGATAATAATTACTAATACAGTTATTTCATCGAAAAGCAGAAGAAAGATGAAACTTTATGATACATCAAAATATAGCGTAACACACATATATTGCATTATACCTATTTAAACGATATATTGTGAGTACATATCAAGGCTATATCGACGTTCTTGTGTTTGAAGGTAAAAAAAGTTGTAATCAAAATGTTTCATCCAATAGGACTAGACTCTGTCGTCCGCATTAGGTCAATGCATTATTGTTATCACTTTAATCGTATCGTTATCAATAAGGCGTTTATTAATCAATAATCAGTCGTTAGGGAACAAACAGTTGTCCAATTCGTAAAATTGGTTCGTATGAACATTTGATTTGATTGTGACATTACTCGAATTTTATTTGGTCGTTTCTAAAAAGTTTGGTAAGTTGATTTTTTTAAATATTTATATAAAGGCAAGTAAATGAAAGGGTAACCTCATCATAGTAACTGTCGCTCATGGACACACACATAAGATTGAGGACACTGCAGATGTTGCCTGTCTGCCTTTGAGAAAAATAAAACATTGTGGCAAAAGGGCAAAAAGGGGGAACTAGGAAATATGTTGAAAAACGAGCAAAGTCGTAGGTTAGGACCCCCGGTTTTCGTTGTTCACCGGCAGAAGCGCAGTAATAAGGCTCAGTTGACGGTTTTTTCGAAGTGTGTCATCATTCTAATAGATTAGTCAAGTCATGATAAAGAACCATAGAGCCCTTCCCATAGAGAAGGTCTTCCATGATATGTTTTGTTTCATGATAAGAAATATTTTTTACAAATTTATAGTGTTTAGAAGTATAAGTAAATTTTTTGTAGATATATTGTAGTCCGATAAAAATTGATTTCTGATGTTGGTTTTTATTCAGTTATAACATATACCAATATAAATGTCAAATTATATTTATCGCACTTACTATACCTACTACTATTTAGTATTACCGTGAAAGTATTTTTTATTACAGTAAATGATGATCTTATGAAAATTTTCTTTCGTTTTATTCAATTTTGAAATAATAAAAGATTTATCAATAGTACTCACTGGCAGTATAGTATAGTTTAATAAATTCTTTATTTTGCACTTTATAAATGATGCGCTTAATCCTAGTAGATCGTGTGTAATGTTTGGATAATATTGTCATACATGCGGCTAGTAATAGAATTTTTTGTTAGGTTCATATATGAATAATTCATGTGATTGCCTGATTTACAAGTAAGTGTATCTTGCTTTATAAATGCTAAATAGGTTTAAATTATATTGAATCTGATGAAATTCTATTTATCTTCGACACTGTATCGAAGTTTGGTAACTTCGATACAGTGATATATGATTTTTACCCATAAATTTGTCCATGAAATTGTTAACGGAAAGATGACCATCATCATAATCGTCATAATTACTTAATTTAATTATGAACTCTTCTAGGTGTGTAATAGTGATTTAATGTCATTGTTTTTATCTTAATCGTAGTTTTATATTATCAGGTTTAAATTAACGGTTTGAAGACAATCCCGTAATTATATTATAACATAATCTTATCTCGAAGGATAAAGAAGTTTCTTAATCATTTCTGCAATTTTGCCGATTACTGAAACCCTTTTGAAAATTTGAAAGTTTCTGAATTTATTATGAGAGGATAAATTTTACAATTAATAAATTGCCGTCCGCTGTTTATAACGGACGTGAAGAGTTAAATATAAATGCAATGTGGTATTCCTAGAAAAAAAGAAAATACAAAAATTACTTATCGATTTATACTTATAGCCTCCAAAATTAGGATTATCTAGACATAGAATAAATACCTGTAGGATAAAGAAATATTTATCCCCATGTGGAAATTGTTCCCTAGCCTTCGATATTTCATTAATCAACATTGTGGCTTAAAAAAATTTAGTCACTGAAATCACCCTACATATAATTCAAAAGGAAAAAATATGCAGCATCATCATCAGCTTAGACAATTTTCTATTAATTTGTTACGATGGATTTGCATGATACCTTCAAAATTAAAATCTTTGCAGATGTGATTATTTTTAAAACTAGCAAATTTTTATATTGATATTTGCTTTCAATACATATTGAGTATTGTCTTGTATTAAAGTATATTAACTTTTAAGTTAAATGTTGTCCTAGACTAGTCAAGATGCCGGTTCGGCCTATATCACCGGAGCTGGCTGAAAAGGCACGGGTAGAACTAAATGAAGATCCACAGAGACTGAAAGACGGTTTGCAACACTTGAAAGAATGGATCGCTAAACAACCGCATCTACGAGCGCGGACAGGTTTGCTTTAGTGTATTAATTGGATATATAAAAATGTCAAGATTTAGTACGACATTTTTAGTATGAAAGTTATTTATGATATTTGCCACGTATAGAAATACAGTTATCATATTATATAGCGACTTACCTCCGCCCCACTCCGCTTGCATCTGTATGCATTATCCTGCTCACTCATTTTTACACTTTCTTTATTGTATTATTTAAAATAAACTTTTAAAATGTCGTTTATAAGATACAAAATATTTTGAAAATTGAAATAACATCAAATCATAGTATATACTTTTCCTTTGCTTCATTATAATGTTTAAAAATGAACTATAGAATCAAAAGTGAGTGATGTCTGACTTTTCCTTTAGAGTTTTGATGATGATGAAGTAAAACAACAAAGAAGGAAATAGATTGTGCTTCTTGTATTTATAATTCACTCACAACATCACTTTCAGCAGGATTAAGGTGATTTGGACACGAGATTGTCATCGTTGTAACATATATTTCGTTACACACTTATGACACACAATTTATATATTGCGTGGTTGAAACTTCAGTGTATTCGAATTAGTTAGGAGAAACAGTATTAATATACACAAAACTAATGACTCAAATCTAAAGAATCCTTCCTCATTGTTATATTACAAGTATTAGTCTTTTTGTGGTAAAAATTCTTCAAAACAATTTTTTATAATACGATTAAAGATCTTAATAAAGAACTTATGAAGCAAAATAAATATAGGAATAAGTGGGAATATAAAACTGTTGGTTGGATTCGAAGATGTTAATGGTGGTAGCCTATTGGCTTTAACAGCTTTATCATATTCGTATCGTTTACTTGCCGGCAAGTAAAATATAATTGGGAATCTGTGCAAATCGCAGACTCCATCGGCCTGACGCCGTGTCGGAGGTACACATATGTGTGTGTGCTGATTTTAAACTCGTCATGATTCTACGTTAAACATGTAGGGGAGGATTGAACTTTAGTAACTATAGTCCCTATTAGTCCCATAGACCCTAAGGTCTAGGGGGTGAGAACCGACCAGGTACGTGAGAGAATCTCGTGTAAGCGGCCGGTGTAGAAGTGTTCCCTACTCTACGTGCTCGGCTAGAGCCGGGGTGCGTGTGAGCGTTGGTGTCGTGAGTGGATCCGAACGACGCTGTTTCGTCGTCCGGATCGTGTATCGTCCGGATCGTGTAATATAAAACTGTTTCAAGTTCTATATTAACTGTAAGTATTTAATATATTCGTGAATTAGTTTTTGTATTCACGTAAAATATTTCAGATGACCAGTGGCTTGCAGCGTTCTTACGAGGTTGCAAATTCAGCTTGGAACGGACAAAAGAGAAAATAGATCTATATTATTCACTGAGGAGTACAGCACCTGAACTAAGAACTTTAAAATATTCTGACGCTAAATTCAAGGAAATTCTTGACTTAGGGTATTTACTCCTCTTGTGTTACTAACAACGCTCTTCATAACATAAATCCTTGTTTTGAAAATTGTCCATAAAATGATTAGTTGAAATAATAACTTTTTCCATTTATATAATTATTAAAATATAATAATGATATTCTTCTATTTAATATTATTTTAGAGTCGGAGTGGCACTACCTAAATCGTCGAACCCAACTGATCCCCGATATATTCTTGTAAGGATGGGTCAATATGATCCAAATAAATACACCTTGACCGAGATTATGTCTGTTAGTTTTCTTACGCAACAGGTACGTTTTTTTTGTCGTATTTGTCGATTAGTCCATATTATAGTACTAGCATTTATTTTTTAGTCCCCCAGGACAAAGTATTGTCTCAATTCTACGTAAGTAAACTAATTTCATAGTGGAAGTACATAAAATTAAAATTTTTATAAAATACATCAGAATCAACATGCCAGTCTAGCGTAGCAAATAGACTTTCAAGCAATTTAATAAAATAGGAAATTCGATATTAAGAAATTAATTAGTAATTAAGATATTATCAACGTTAACAATAACAGTCTATGAATGTATAATTGAATTTTAACAAAATATAATTTAATATTACCTTATGCGTTATACCATTCCAGATCATGTTTCTAGAGGACGACAATTTTGTAATTTCTGGAGGTGTGAATATAGTGGATTTACAGGGAACTACAATGGCTCACTTTACTCAATTGAATCCTTTGCTTATGAAGAAAATATCAGTAGCAGCACAGGTGCCGTACATGATATCTAATTATTTTATGATTTATATATTGTATATGTTTCATTTATGTATCTAAGATTTAATTATTAAGCCATTTCTTCCTGTTGGTCTTATTTGAATTTCACTGTCGTCAAGGTTCACTGTAACGTCTGCTTAAGATTGTATTATATTCGAGCTAATGATGATTCAGGTTATATGATGTATAATTGCTGAGAGACAAAGATTTAAACGACGGAGTAAGCTTAAGTTTTTAATATTTCAGGACGCTGCCCCTATTCGAATGAAAGGTTCTCATTATTTGAACACACCCACCGGCTTCGAGAGAATGTTTAATTTTTTCAAAGGATTCCTTAATGAAAAAAATAGGAATAGGGTTTGTATTTTTTTATTTTTACGTGTTTTGTAAATTAATTTTATACAATAATTTATGAGATTATTATTATTTCAGCTGTTCGTGCACAATACAGATTTCGAATCCCTTTACAAACACGTACCTAAGGAAATATTACCTTTTGAGTACGGAGGACAGGGTGGCAGTGTTCAAGACCTCGTAGGTAAGTGCAAAATACGAAGAACATCTTAACATATAATATTGTACATGGTAGTTGAAAAATTTATTTAAAGTTAACTTACTGGAAAAAAGACATCAATTCAATATCTCTCTCTCTTTTATTTTATTGTAAATAGATTAAAGTTTCACGTAATTTATTTTATTTCTTTTTAGGATAAAATATGTTAGCATTTAGATCTTCAAGTTCTCGTTAATAGTTTTCAAGTTTTTTAGTAGTAGTTTTTTAGTATTAGTTGTAGTATAAATTTTTATACTTTTTTAAATACTTTTAAATCATACGTTTTATATGTGTACACATATTTCAATATTCTTTTATTGTTTTAGAAATATCTAAAAAGAAAGTGTTGGATTATGCTGCCTGGCTGGAAGAAGATTTGCAGTATGGAACCGATGAGTCGAAACGTCCGGGGAAGCCCAAGACAGCGGAGGATATGTTCGGCGTCGAAGGATCTTTTCGACAGTTAGAATTTGATTAGTCTTAGGAAATCTGCCTAAAATTGTAGACTAAATTGTTTATCCCAATTTTTGGTATCAATTATACTATTCATTAACGTTTTTTAAGGAGCGATATAAAATATTTATCAACAAGTTAATTTAAATATATTTTGTACAATTCAATTTTATTTTATTTTAAATCCACCTATTGACGGTAATATATAGAGTGAGTATATAGAATAAGTAAAATAACATGAATATTATATTCATTTCGTGTAGTTGTAAGCTGCAAATGTCATAAAGCAAGTACTATCGGAGTGAGAGTTAAGGAGAGCGATGGAGAATGAACGGAACCTATTCTTGCGTGTTTGAACCCTAGGACGTGTTCACCAGCCATAGGAGCAGTTCGCCCGGCGTGCCCGACTCGTAGGCGAGTTACTAGGGACGGCTATTTTTCACTCCGTGGTGATAGATATACTCCAATTGTGTTCGTCTTAATTATACACTCATATTTATCTTTCAGGTGTATCAGGAAAGAGCAATAAATATTTAAATAAAAAAACATGAATATAAATTATTAAATATTTTTAAAATAGTAAGAAGTGTGAAATATTTTTTCTTAGCTTCTATATATTGTTGCGAACTGGGAATCGGGATCTGAAAAATGAAATCAGCAAATTACATAACATTCTGCGGTTATGTCCGAGGAATTAAATTAATTCTTGAAACAAAGTTCGCACAATACCATCACAGGCTGGTCCTTAGGCACTATTTTCCACCACTAATTTCACTTCACTTTACTTCCACTTCTTCTCTTCTACTATTTTTTCCGATCTTCTTCTGTATTCAACTTTAAACTCCTCCTTCGACGCACCGTCGCCCTTTTTTATAAGCCATCGAAAGGTCTAGCATTCCAAAATTCGAAAATGTTCCAGCAATGTGAAGTCTTTCTACACATCGTCCTGTCTCTTTCCCGCGCACAGCTATTTTCTATTATTGTTCTTGTCATGCATTGACGAACGTTTTGTCACTATAAAAAGTTGTAATGGCTTGTACAGGCACAGGATTTGGATATTTCAAAATGAGGTTTTAATCGTTTTATCAAAGAAAGATTTTTCATGTATATGTATACACAACAATATTTTGAAATTTTTATTATTTAAGAAAATACTTGCAAGATTTAAAACAAAAATCCTGAAATAATAAAACATTCAGTTTGTTGGAAGGCTTAACGTGCCTGCCGGAGCGCAGAAAATGTTTTATTTGATTTGTTGTAAAAAGAACTTTGATCAACAGAGATTAGTTACCTTTTTATGTAAAAGATAGGCAAACGACCAAACGGGTCGTCTGATGGTCTGATGGCACCGACACACATAAACATCTGCAATACTAAGGTTACTACTGCACATGCGATTATGCGTGCTTAAGGTAAGGTTGTGAATAGTGGGAGGGGAAGAATGAAATAAAGGAAGTGGACCATGCACATGACCGCAAACGCCTTTGCTTTGCGAGTGGAAGCCATGAAATAGTAATCATTTTACAGATTATTATTTCAAATTGTCTATTCAGAAGTTTCGTATTCTATTTTTGTCAGATAAATTAATTTCCTATCCAACGCTAAACTAACAACGATGAAATACCTATCTAAATCTAAAATCAACACAACGTCGATGCATTGTTTTCATGATTAATTACAAAGTAATGTTTCATATCTTGATAACAAATATTTCAAGTTTACATAAACAAAATGGAATAATATATTACATGAATAACCGACCAATATTTTTATTCTAAAGGATTGAATGCCAATAATTTAGTAATTTGATTTATTCATAAAGACTGAGACTTGGAAGAAAACTTTCAGAATCCTTGACTGAATTATACGAGATACGCTCTAGCAGACGGTTGATTTATATGTAGTAGCGTCGATAAACGTTTCAAGCTCGAGCTCAAGCTCCCTCCGCTTCCTTTCAACAAAGTTATTTCACGTTCATATCTTCCCAAATTTCCTTGTATCACCTCCCTCTTGGCTTGCATGTTAAAAAAAAAACTGGTACTAGAAAATGGACTGGTATTGTAAATATGTGGCGATAGTTGCCTAACAGGTGACTTGCTCATCAAACATGTGTCAATAATAAAATGCTAATCGAAAATATTGTAGCTTTTATCATTTCACAATCTTTTTTTATCATATACAAATGTGACTATAGAGTCATTTTGATATTAATGCAAAAATTACAACTTATGACTTTTGATATGTATTTGAAATGCAAGAAAGTCTGTTAGTTAGATCACTTCTATATCTCTCTAACATTATGCAACAATGTGTTGAAGCAATGCAGGATGTGTTGGTACTGCAACGTTCATGGGCGGTGACGATTGACATGACCATCATGACCGGGACATGTCTTGCTTGCTCGTTTGTCTGCTTTCTTCATAAAAACGGTCTTGCTGATTAAAAAACAATGTTAAGGATTGTGATTTAGAACTATTAACATTGTTTTCGATAAGAAATTGCTGTCTGATTATATTCATGTATAGCAATAGCGTGCAATAAAAATTCAAGCTTATTCGATATACTTGGGATACTAACTATGATTTAGTAAATTTATAAAGATTCATTTAATTTTTTTAAAAATATTTTTGATATAAAGAAAATGAAGCTAGAAACCTTAAGTACCGCTCTAGAAAAACCATTTTGCAAGAACATAATGTTTTTCTGTATGTATCCTGACAAATTGCATATTTAATTCGGAGGTGTTCTTGGAGTTGGTTGAATCATTTTCTCTCTATAGATTGATACGTATTTAATATAAATGTATACATTGTGCAAAGTATAATTACAAAGATAAAAAGTAATAAAATATAATGCAGCACGATATCGGAGAAAATGCATCACCAAGGGCGATAAAAAATGTCACGACTGATAGTCGACAGTCGGTAGATAGATAGTGACATGTTTTACTGGATAAACCGGCATTACTAGCTAGCAATTACTAGCTAACTATCATTTCACTTCTGATTTTTTTATGTCGTTAGTGTATAAACCGGCACAAACAAATTCAGAAGTGTAATGATAATTAGCCAGTGTTTTGATTTTTATTACTGTTATAAGTTGTTTTGGAAGTATTTAAAATAAATTATTTATCTTGTGTCTGGAAATAAAGTTAATTCAGGTAATTAAATTTATCATCCTTTATTTAATTGTTTACATTAAAAATTAATTGAATAAAATTCTCAGAAGTGAACTATGATTCGTGAGCTAAGTCCTGAATTGGCAGTAATAGCCCAAAGAGAGTTGAATGAGAATCCAAAACAAATTCTTGACCAAATAAAGAAGTTAAAGGAGTGGATTTTAAGTCAACCTCATTTAAGAGCACGAACAGGTAAAATATTAATAAAGTATTTGACCGAAAGCACCCTTACATGTTACATTCTCCCATATATCTTTTAAATAGTATGCTGGCAATTTTATTATGTTTCGTATTGCAAACTTTTTAATTAGATATGTGATAGAATATTACGAATGAGTACTTACATAAAACTGATTCGTTATCATCGCGAGGGTTACACTAAAGGTTTTTGAAGTGGCCACTATGAAATCACCCATATCAAAATTTTATTTAAATTCGAAATAAAGAACTCTTTAGGAAGTTAATAACCGGTGAACTAATTAACCGTTAATATAGTTCTCGAAGTTATCAAATTGAGTTAAAAAGGCAAGGCTCCTAGTGAGGGAGACTTATTTCCAGAAGTGGACTGTCGTAGGCTGTTGATTATGAAGATAATGGTGTTTCTTATATCATAAGTTCCTAGCATGTTATAATTATGAGTAGTTTTTATCGTTTAATGCGTTTTGAAATCCCCGTGGACGTTGTTATGGCTGATAGCTAGTGAGGTTTAATTTTAGTGGTTTCAAGATTAGCGGATCTGCGGTGTCATGGTTGTCCATGGGCGGCGTTGATTGCTTTCCATCGGGCGACACACTTGCTCGTTTGCCCTCCTATTCCATAAAAAAAGATAAAATGCTCCTACATCTGTTTTGTGCTTATTTTCAGACAATCAATGGCTTATTGCAGTCATAAGAGGTTGTAAATTCGATTTCGACAAGGTGAAAGGAAAACTGGATCTGTACTATACGTTACGAACGACGGCGCCTGAAGTAACATTACGCTTAAAGCCAAATGAGGCTAAATTTTTAGACTTTTTGCGACTGGGGTAAGTGCACATTTAAACAAATTATAAATCAGACAATTAATTATTATGCCACATGGTCGCGGGTTCGATCCCCGTATCGGAATAAATATATGTATGGATTACAAATATTTATTCCGAGTCTAGTAACCCCGCCAAACCGCATTGGTCAAGGGTAGTGGGTTACCGCCCGTTCCTTCAGAAATGGGGAGGCCCGCGCTCAGCAGTGGAACATATATGGGCTGTTACAAAAAAAATATATAGTTGGATGTGCATACGTGTTTGTAACGTTAATTTTTATTCCAGAACATGTTTAATATTTCGAAAACCAAAAACTGGTCTACATCCACGGGTCATAGTTTTCAGGGCGGGTCGATATGATCCGGAAAAAAATAATGTGACCGACGTTATGTGCATTTTCTACTATTTAATCCAAGTAAGTCGTACACAACTGGCAGACTTTTATAGGAAAATGAAAAACTTGGTTTATCTAATATTTCGCTAGCTATGTGTAGAGTTAGAAATATTAATTGGAATAAGAGTGGCAATATTGATTTAAATATTTTTAATAATTGACAACATATTTTTTTCTTCACCTTTTGTAGCCGTTAGGTTACGGTGTTATAAAATAATGTTTTTTAATAAAAATATCTACGATATCCAATATTTTGGCTTCAAAGGAACGCAGTGCAAAATTTGATGTCAAATGTATCTCATTACAGATTTTGGTAATCGAAGACGATACTGCATCAGTGATAGGTATTAAAATTGTTGTGGATTATAAAGGTGTAAGCTGGAAACACTTAGTGCAGGCTAGTCCTTCCGTAGCCAAGAAACTCATTGCTGTTTGTCAGGTAAGATTTGTGATAAAAAAATGATTTAAGTACAAGTTCTACTGTTCCTTTTAGACTCTTTTAAGTAAGCTATGACATTGCATTGCCGTGGCAAGAAGTCTTCTAACCGGCAACTGCTACCAAAGTTATTATTGGGCGTAGCCATTTTTCACAATTTCTCTTCACGCGATTTACGCGATTACGCGATTACTTATTAGTTCAGATATTATCTAAAAATTAGCATAATAAAAAAATGATTTGTGCTAGTCTTTAATTTAATGTTAGTAATTTATATTTACCTTTTGCATAGTCAGGACGCTTTACCACTACGTATAAAGGGAAGTCATCATATGAATTTGCCACCAGGAATTGAGACTATCTTCAAAATCGTTTCACCGTTTCTTAATGAGAAGTCAAGGCAAAGGGTAAAAATTTAATAAATATAATTTTAAAGGGTATTTAATATAGTTTTAGTTTTATTATATTATAATCCCATTTGTGTGCCTGTGTTTGTCACACACATTCGAATATTTTTTATGAGTTAAGACCTATGAAATATCTACAAATACGAACTGTTTTCTTTATTGTTTATAAAGAAATTGATAAATTTTATTTATTAATCAATCAACACTGTAGTAAAAGTCCATTGCTGGACATTGATGTGCCTCAAAATTGAAGAGTTTTGACGTAATTACCACACTTGATGGGCGGATTGCGTATCGAAGATTGATTTTTATTACTCTGGTGCCACTGGTAATACTCCTGCTTTCAAGGATTATCTCCTGATTTCCAGTTTTTTTCCTTGGATTTCTTATAAGGTGACATAGATACCACCAGTAATCTCTAATCCACCTGGCAAACGTGGTAATTACGACCACATCCCTCAATTTTGAAAGCAATGGACTGTTGCAGCTATATTGGTAATGATGATTGATGAACGTTCCAGACTGTTAGTATTTCTTCCTGACCCTCATTAGAATATTCATATCCATCGTAGTTAATTGAATATTAGAGCCTCTTTCAACTTTTGTTAGATTTTACTTGCATCTCTTTGTTGGAGACTGTAAAATGAAACATTTTTTTCCAGCTTAAAGTGCACAAAAAACCAGTAGAACTATTAAAACATTTGCCTAAAGAAGTAATTCCAGTCGAATATGGAGGATCAGGCGGCAACATATCTGAATTAATTGGTTAGTGAATAATAATTTTAAATGTCAGTTTATTTACTACAAATTATTATACTCTTGTATAGTTCTCAATTTCAGACCTATAGAAAATGCCATTAAGTCAGCTGTTTAAATATTCCAAATAAATTGAAATAAATGAATTGTGATCAACTATTGATATTTTTAATGTTCACCAGGTGACTCGCATGTTATGCTTGTTTGCCTACAAACAAAGTAATAAAATAAGTATTAATCATTATTAAAAAAAAAATATTTATAATAATTAAATAAAAAATTTTATAAATTAAAATTATTCAAAATATTTTCAGATTATTGGGCCGGGAAAATAGTGGAGTATAGATCATGGATGGAATTGGAAGCGAAGTTAGGTACAGACGAATGCAAGCGGATTGGTAAACGAATACATACAAACAAGAAAGTTAAAGACTTCAGAAACTTGGAAATCGATTAATTTATATACTTAAAGCATTGTCGAAATAAGTCCATAAGACCCCTTCATTAAGTCAGAATAATTTAAGTTACAAATAAATTTTATATGAATTAATTTAGAAATAAAATGTAAAATTATATTATAGATGTATGCATGTGATGGAGACACAAGATGAATTAACTAGACATTTACGTTCAGAAAGTTTCTCATATATAGTACTGTCCACGCCCGACGCTGCTCAACTACGGTGATCGGACGAGAACCGGTGTATTCAATGTGGTATAGACGTTGGCGAACGTTGGATGTTTTTCTTATTTTAACTTACAGATTGTGTCTGATGACATCATTTCATTCACATTTACAATAGAATGTTCTTGCGTTGGTATTTGGTGAGAAGTTCGATTGTAAACTGAAATAAAAATTCTTATCGTGATATCCTTTCTTCTATTATTTGCTTTTATAAAATCCAAGCATTTGTCTCAGCTAAATGAAGAATGCTGAAAAATAATTGGACGGGCCGTCTACGAGATTTAGATTTTGTGCTGTACTTTCTAACCATCTGATCCATCATATCCACGTGAAATTCAATGTTATTATAAAAAGCAATAGTTTTAAGAATAAACTTTGTTTTAATTTAGACAGGTTTGCCTTAGTGTATTAAGTTTTAGTACGACATTTTTAGTATGAAATTTATTTATGATATTTGCCATGTCTGGAAATACAGTTATCATATTATATAGCGACTTACCTACCTCCGCCCCACTCCGCTTGCACCTGTATGCATTATCCTGTTCACTCATTTTTACACTTTAGTTATTGTATTATTTAAAATAAACTTTTAAAATGTCGGTTATAATAATAATAATAATAATAATCTTTATTGCAGACAATTTTTTTTTATCCATACATTTTAAATTTTTACATTTGTGTTTTTTTTAGCTTTTATTTTTACTTTTTTTTGCTTCATTATAATGTTTAAAAATGAACTATAGAATCAAAAGTGTGCGAAGTGTGACTTTAACTTTAGAGTTTTGATAATGATGAAGAAAAACAACAAAGAAGGGAATAGATTGTGTTTCATATATATATTTATATTCATTTATATCACTCAGCAGGATTAAGGTTATTTGGACATGAAATTGTCATCTTTGTAATATATATTTGGTCACACACTTATGACACACAATTTATATATTGCGTGGTTGATACTTCAGTGTATTCGAATTAGTAAGGAGAAACAGTATACGGTAAAACTTGTTTTTGTGCGGTCCTTTTCTATGCGATTTTGTTTTTATGCAATTGGTTTTGTGCGATGTTATTTTTGTGTGATTTTTTTGTGCGATTTATTTTTATGAATTTTAGCGGCGTTAGCACCGGTTTAATGTCTCTTATCAATGTATATATACAATGTTGTGGACGAACTCTAATTACGTGGTCTCCTTGACAACGATGTACCTGGACTTCGGGATGCTCTGTTCATTTATTTTAAACAATCTACTGACAATGCAGATTCAGTTACGTACATATTGTAGTTCGACGCGCGAACAGTATACGCTTCGTATTCAGTTTTATCCACGATTCACGTGATAAAGGATTTATTTGATTTGATTTATTATTTAACCTTTTTATGTAATAGATAGACAAACGACGTTTGAAGTTGCCATTGCATTGCGAGTGAAAGCCATGATATAGTAATCATTTTACAGATTTTTATTTCAAATTGTCATATGTTCAACGCTAAACTAACAACGATGAAATACCCATCAAAATCCCAAATCAACACAACGTCGATGCATTGTTTTCATGATTAATTACAAAGTAATGTTTCATATCTAGATAACAAATATTTCAAGTTTACATAAACAAAATGGAATAATATATTACATGAATAACCGACCAATATTTTTAGTCTAAAGGATTGCATGCCAATAATTTAGTAATTTGATTTATTCATAAAGACTGAGACTTGAAAGAAAACGTTCAGAATCCTTGACTGGATTATTCGAGATAAGCTCTCGCAGAAGATTGATTTATATGTAGTAACGTCGATAAACGTTCAGAGTCTCAAGCTCCCTTCGCTTCCTTTCAACAAAGTTATTTAACTTCCATATTTTCCCAAATTTCCTAGTATCATTCCTCTTTTGCCTTTCATGTTAAAAAATAAAAAAGTAGACAACGAATTTACAGTTCGAATGGTATTGTAGATGTCCATAGGTCGCCATAGTTGCCTAACAAATAACTCGCTCATCAAACATGTGTCAAAAATAAAACGCTAATCGAAAATATTGCAGCTCTTATCATTTAACAATCTTTTTTTTATCATATACACATGTAACTATGGACTCATTATGATATTAATGCAAAAATTACAACTTATGACTTTTGATATGTATTTGAAATGCAAGAGAGTTAGTTAGTTAGATTACTACTATATCTCTCTAACTTTATGCAACAATGTGCTGAAGCAATGCAGGATGTGTTGGTACTGCAACGTTCATGGCCGGTGGTGATTTACATGACCATCGTGACCGGTACATGACCGGTTTGCTCGTTTGTCCGATTTCTTGCTGATTGAAAAACTGTGTTAAGAATTGTGATTTAGAACTATTAACATTGTTTTTCGATAAGAAATTGCTGTCTGAATATAGGATTGTGTCTGAGTATAGCAAATATAGGATTGTGATTTAGAACTATTAATATCGTTTTTCGATAAGAAATTGCTGTCTAAATATATTCATGTATAGCAAATATAGGATTGTGATTTAGAACTATTAATATCGTTTTTCGATAAGAAATTGCTGTCTGAATATATTCATGTATAGCAAATATAGGATTGTGATTTAGAACTATTAATATCGTTTTTCGATAAGAAATTGCTGTCTAAATATATTCATGTATAGCAAATATAGAATTGTGATTTAGAACTATTAATATTGTTTTTTGGATAAGAAATTGCTGTCTGAATATATTCATATATAGCAAATATAGAATTGTGATTTAGAATTATTAATATTGTTTTTCGATAAGAAATTGCTGTCTGAATATAATCATGTATAGCAATAGCGTATCGTGGTATAAAAGTTCAAGCTTATTTGATATACTTGGGATACTAACTATGATTTAGTAAAGCGAATTTATAAAGATTCATTTAATTTTTTTTAAAATATTTTTGATATAAAGAAGAATGAAGCTAGCAACCTAAAGTACCGCTCTAGAAAAACTATTTTGGAAGAACATAATGTTCTTCTGTATGTATCCTGACAAATTACATATTTAATTCGGTGGCGTTCTTAGATTTGGTTGAATCATTTTCTCTCTAGAGAATGATGCGTATTTAATATAAATGTACACATTGTGCAAAATATTATTACAAAGATAAAAAACAATATAATATAATGCAGCATTTAAGCCCTTAGTGCTGCATTTTCTCCGATATCGTTATCGGAGAAAATGCATCACCAAGAGCGATAAAAAATGTCACGACTGATAGTACCGTAACTGGATAAATCGGCACAAAACAATTCAGTTGAATCTTTTAGCATGATAGTTTAGTTTTTTTAGTGTTTTGATTTTTATTATTGTTATAAGTTGTTTTCGAAGTATTTGAAATAAAGTATTTGAAATTAAAATAATTATCTTGTGTCTGAAAATATAGATAATTCAGGTAATTAAATTTATCATCCTTTATTTAATTGTTTACATTAAAAATTAATTGAATAAAATTCTCAGAAGTGAACTATGATTCGTGAGCTAAGTCCTGAATTGGCAGTAATAGCCCAAAGAGAGTTGAATGAGAATCCAAAACAAATTCTTGACCAAATTAAGAAGTTAAAGGAGTGGATTTTAAGTCAACCTCATTTAAGAGCACGAACAGGTAAAATATTAATAAAGTATTTGACCGAAAGCACCATTACATGTTACATTCTCCCATATATCTTTTAAATAGTATGATGGCAATTTTATTATATGTTTTGTCTTGTAAACTTTTTAATTAGATAGTTATTATGTAAAACTGATTCCTTATCATCGCGAGGGTTACACTAAAGGTTTTAGAAGTGGCCATTAAGAAATCACACAAATCAAAGTTTTATTTAAATTCGAAATAAAGAACTCTTTAGGAAGTTGATCACCGGATAACTAATTAGCAGTTAATATAGTTCTCTAAGTTATCAAATTGAATTAAAAAATCAAATTCCTCCGGAATTCAGACCGCTCACCGTACGAAGCGCGGTAAACAAGCTACCACTCAGACGCCGGTTTTCTGCGGGAGTGTGACATTTATGACAAATAATAAGCCATTCTTGACAAAATATTCGTCTGCAGCGTGGCTCTACCACTAGTAATATATATATATATATATATATATATATATATATATATATATATATATATATATATATATATATATATATATATATATATATATATATATATATATATATATATATATATATATATATATATATATATATATATATATATATATATATATATATATAATAGTTGAGAGAGTGTGACATTTATGACAAATAATAAGCCATTCTTGACAAAATATTCGTCTGCAGCGTGGCTCTACCACTAGTAATATATATATATATATATATATATATATATATATATATATATATATATATATATAATAGCTAGTAATTTTTATTTTTAGTGGTTTCAGTCAATTGCTAGTCTATTATAGTGGTAAAAAGATACAATACACCTATATCTTTTGTGCTTATTTTTAGACGATCAATGGCTTATTGCAGTCATAAGAGGTTGTAAATTCGATTTCGACAAGGTAAAAGCAAAACTGGATCTGTACTATACATTAAGAACGACGGCGCCTGAAGTAACATTACGCTTAAAGCCAAATGAGGTTAAATTTTTAGACTTTTTGCGACTGGGGTAAGTGCACATTTAAACAAATTATAAATCAGACAATTAACTGTACAAAAGTGGAACGATTTACCACTTATACCCCTAATTTAAATACGACTTAGGGATATTCATGTGTTCACATACGCCAGCAGCGCATCTGAGACGCCTCCGGCGATGTGCATTTCTATGGGTGGCGGTGATCACTCTGCTATAAAAAAAAAAATTAAAATAGGAAAAATAACTGAAGTGCCTTTTTAAGAACAATTTTATATACAATATATTATATTATACTGAATTATATAGTCCGAGGCGAAGCCCTCCGTCCGCGGAGTCAATGGTCGCGGGTTCGATACCCGCATCGGAATAAATATATGTATGGATTACAAATATTTATTCCAAGTCTGGTAACCCCGCCAATCCGCATTGAACAAGCGTGGTGGGTTAACGTCCATTCCTCCAGAAATGGAGAGGCCCGTGCTCAGCAGTGGGACAAATATGGGCTGTTAAAAAAAAATAGTTGGATGGGCATACGTTTTTATAACTTTAATTTTTGTTCTAGAACATGTTTAATATTTCGAAAACCAAAAACTGGTCTACATCCACGGGTCATAATTTTCAGGGCAGGTCGGTATGATCCGAAAAAAAACAATATGACCGACATTGTGTGTATTTTCTACTATTTAATTCAAGTAAGTTGTACAGAATTGGCAGACTTTTATAGGAAAATGAAAAACTTGGTTTACCTAATATTTCACTAGCTATGTGTAGAATTAAAGAAAGATTAATTGGAGTACATACATATACATATAGTCACGCCTGTCTCCCTTTAGGGTTAGGCAGAGACCACAGATCTCCATCCGCCACGATCCCGACACACCTTCCTTGCTTCCTTCACAATCATCCATCTTTTCCTCCATCCTTCCTTTTACATTCATCGTAGCGAAACGGCTCTTCGTTTGTCGCTTCTCGCCCTCGTGGGAATCAGGACGTTCTGGGTGGCGAACCATGTTGCCGTCATTTTTAATTAAAATGGAATGGAAAAAAATTAAATTGGAATAAGAGCGGAAATATTGATTTAAGTATTTTTGATAATTCACAACATATTTTGTTCTTCTACCTTTTGAAACCGTTAGGTTTTGTTTTGTTTGATGGCAATTAGTTACAACTATTATGCCAGTGTCAAGTAATATAAAATAATATCCAATCTCTTGAAATGTAACAAGTCAGTTCATCACGTTACGTCTTGATAAAATGGTGGCAATTTTACCAAAAACCTTCTATGGACTTTTTCAGTCAACTTAAAAAGTTACGATACACGAGTTTATTTCATATCACTTCACTTATACACCTTAATCGAACTATATTGCATAATACGCCACCATAATTAAACAATATAACTGATAATAATATAAGATTATGAAAATGAAATAAAAACACAACGTCACTGATGTAAGTTGGCGGGAAAAGTCCAACCGTTAGGTTAAGGTGTTATAAAATAATGTTTTTAAATAAAAATATCTTCGATCTCCAATAATTTGGCTCCAAAGTAACGTAGTGCAAAATTTGATGTCAAATGAATAATCTTATTACAGATTTTGATAATTGAAGACGATACTGCATCAGTGTTAGGTATTAAAGTTGTTGTGGATTATAAAGGTCTAAGCTGGAAACACTTAGTGCAGGCTACTCCTTCCGTAGTCAAGAAATTCTTTGCTGTTTGTCAGGTAAGAATTATGATAAAAATTCGATTTAAGTACAAGTTCTACTGTTCCTTTTAGACTCTTTGAAGTAAGCTATGACATTGCATTGCCGTGGCAAGAAGTCTTCTAACCGACAACTGCCACCAAAGTTATTATTGGGCGTAGCCATTTTTCACAATTTCTCTTCACGCGATTTACGCGATTACTTATTAGTTCAGATATTATCTAAAAATTAGCATAAGAAAAAAATGATTTGCGCTTGTATTTAATTTACTGTTAGTAATTTATATTTTCTTTTTGCATTTTCAGGACTCTTTACCACTACGTATAAAGGGAAGTCATCATATACATTTGCCACCAGGGAATGGGATTATCTTCAAAATCCTTTCACCGTTTCTTAATGAGAAGTCAAAGCAAAGGGTATAAAATTTATAATTATATAAATATAATACATATTCTAAAGGGTTTATAATTTGACCGACCAATTGGCTTAGTGGCGGGGCCCCTCGCCCACGGAGTCGATGGTCGCGGGTTCAATCCCCGCATAATTATATGTATGGCCTACAGATATTTATTCCGACTCTGGTAAGCCCGCTCTTGGACGAGCGAGATAGATTAACGTCCGTGCTTCAAGAAATAGAGAGGCTCGTTCTCAGCAGTGGGGCATATATGGGCTGCAGAAAAAAAAATATTATTACACAGACTAACACACAGACTTTCACTTGGGTGTCATATTAGGCGACATAGATACCACCAGCAATTTCTAATCCATTTGGCAAACGTGGTAATTACGACCACACCCCTCAATTTTGAAAGCAATGGACTGTTATGGAATATAGCTGATATTGGTAATCATGATTGATGAACGTTCCAGACTGTGAGTATTTCTTCCTGACCCTCATTAGAATATTCATATCCATCGTGGTTAATTGAATATTAGAGCCTATTTCAACTTTTGTTAGATTTTACTTGCAAGTGAAGTTGACAGTTGAAGCAATAAGATGTGGTAGCGCCCATCTTGCATCTCTTTGTTGGAGACTGTAAAATGAAACATTTTTTCCAGCTTAAAGTGCACAAAAAACCAGTAGAACTATTAAAACATTTGCCTAAAGAAATTATTCCAGTCGAATATGGAGGATCAGGCGGCCACCTGTCTGAATTAATTGGTTAGTGAATAATAATTTTAAATGTCAATTTATTTACTTCAAATTATTATACTCTTGTATAGTTCTCAATTTCAGACTGATAGAAAATGCCATTAAGTCAGCTGTTTAAATATTGTAAATAAATAAATTTTGATCAACTACTGATATTTTGAAAAAGTAGTATACTTAATACGAGAACAATAAATTAAATCAGGATTATTTTACATTTGATTGATGTTTCTTCAGCCAAGTTGCAACTGTAACAACCTCTGATTTAGTATTAATCCTTAAACCTAGAAATTTGGCCAAACTATAACCATTATTCGGTTATTGTGGTTAGTTTTTACCATAAATCAGTTTTTCTATTAACGGCTAAAAGAGTACAAATTGTTTGTTCAATCAACGCTCACTTCAGTAAGTACCCAATAAGTACACCCAATAAGTACACCCAATAAGTAAAGTACCTTATGGGTGACCTATTGGGTAATGCTAGCTACGAATAATATCCTCCTGAAACACTCAGCTTCATAGACAGAATCACACACGAAATTGCCACTTTTTTAACGGTGCCACTATATAAGTAGCTATAAGCAAAGTATTATTATCAAATTTATTTTCTGAGGAGTTATTTAATTTCCTAACAGCCGCTACATCGGACTAAGCGGCACTAAAATAGTCCCCATCACCTGGATGGCTGGTAGTCCACCACTGTGAGATTTAGTTGCAGTTTGTTTATTTTATATGTCTGCGGTGTTCTCAAACAAGCACGACATAGAAATTCAAGAGACGAGCGTACATGTGTTAACGGCAACGCGTGTTAGACGACTCGGTCGCTACGAATGTTGCGGCGGTGATAATATATCACCGGTTGACTTGCATTCTTGTTTGCCTGCTCTGCTAAACAAAGTAATAAAAGAAGTATTAATAATGTTATTAAAAATATTTTCAGACTATTGGACCGGGAAAATAGTAGAGTATAAATCATGGATGGAATTGGAAGCAAAGTTAGGTACAGACGAATCCAAGCGGATTGGTAAACGAATACATACAAACAAGAAAGTTAATGACTTCAGAAACTTGGAAATCGATTAATTTATATACTTAAAGCATTGTCGAAACGAGACCAGAAGACTCCTTCATTATCACGTTCATCGCCGCATCACGCAACGTCACTTGAAGCGGCTTATTACGCTGTGGCAATAATGCGACGTCGCGTTGCACTCTGCCGTATCGTTTTGGCTTTTAGTTTTTATTTTGGCTACTAGAGGGAGCAATAAAGTATCGAAAAATGAGCGTGGCCTGCGGGTAGCCATATTGCTTTAGGTTCGTTCGCGATCATATGCAGGAAGTAACAAAAAAACGCGGTTACGTTGTTAAGAGGCCGTTAGTTGTCGTGAATTACATTCAAAATATGTCGGGTGTAGACCTACAAGATCAAATGCTAAGCTATTACTGTTACGAGAGAACCCTGGGATGGTACGTGAAATTTTTTATACACGTTTTGATGATGAGTATGATAAATGGTCGTTTACTTTATAATCAATACTCAGGCAAACCTAGCTTATCATTATATGATTTTAGAGAACAAGTAATTGAGTATTTTTTGCCTGAACGTCAAGTAGTGCCACAAGTGTCACGGCAAAAAGAGAGCCAGAACCACAGACTAACTAAAATTGAAAAATTCAAAGAACGTGTATTTAGCTCTGGTAGAAGTGCTACTATAACGGCCAGAAAGGATTGTAGAAATTGTTACGCTAACAAAAAAAGAATAAATACTACAATGGAATATGTGCTAATTCCCCCCCGTTATGTAATGATTGTTTTTTTGAAAATAATTGATTCAATTTTGTTCTTTGTTCCTATTTAATTTGATTTATAAGAAGTGTATATGCCATTGTAAGACATTTACCAAAGTATGATTCCAAATTTGTATTACTTTTATTTTTTTTCTTATTTAGCGTAAGAGTTGCTTGCTACCCTTATATTTTTATAAGTGTTTTGCATATATACATAATTATAAGTAAGTTCATTGTTATGTTGATTTTGAATTTTGTTTATTTTGATATTTTCTATTAAAAGTTTAAAATACTATTTAGAGTTTTTTTTTCTTAATTATAAGTTATTGCCCTGGACACACAAATCACGCGAATTCGGGTTATCGGCCATGTTGGCTATATTTATGAACAAATATGTCCTGTATGACCGATCACGCGACTTCGCGTAATAAATATATATATTTAAATATATAGCCTTATTTATTATATAACTGTAGATTCAATATATAAAAGTATTTTTATCTCATAAAAAAAACAAACTAACGTATTTTTTATGTTGGCCATTAATGCAAGTCTAAGATATTGGCTTGGCAATGAACGTGTTAAGTCAAGTTATATATAAATTTTATATTAATTAATTTAGAATTATTTTTTTTTATTTTAAAAACAATCTAGCCAATACAGACGAATAAGTAATTTAATTTTAGCGTAATCTATCTAACTAATAAAAAAGTCTTAATAAGAAGACTTAAAAGAATTAAACGTTTTGAGTTAGTGTAGTGCTAGTATAGTGGTTATATTGACTGTGAATCTTATAAACACATGAACAAAGTGTCTTCCCCTTAAGAAACTAAGACATGCCAATGGACATTTTCTTAGATATAATTTTAGAAATAAAATGTAAAATTATATTGTAGATGTATACATGTGATGGAGACACCAAATAAATTAACTAGACATTTACGTTCAGAAATTTCTCATATATCTCATATGTCCAATACAAAAATCATTTGATTAATTTGTTTATATACTCCTTTGCAAAAAAAAGATACTGACCGCGCTCGACGTTGCTCAACTACGGTGATCGGACGAGAACCGGTGTATTCAATGTGGTATAGAGGTTGCGAACGTTGGATATATTTCTTATTTTAACTTACATATTGTGTCTGATGACATCATTCCTTACAATGGAATTTTCTTGCGTTGTTATTTGGTGGCAAGTTCGTTTGTAAACTGAAATAATAATTCTTGTCGTGATATCTCTTCTCCTATTATTTGCTTTTGTAAAATCCAAGCATTTGTCGTAGCTAAATGAATGCTGAAAAATAATTGGACGGGCCGTCTACGAGATTTAGATTTTGTGCTGTACTTTCTAACCATCTGATCCATCATATCCACGTGAAATTCAATAAAAAGCAATAGTTTCAAGTATATGCTTTTTTTTATTTGTTTTGTTTTTTAAATTTTTACAAATTTATGGGTTGAACTTAGTAAAACAACTTTTTTGTGTGGTTTGCTTTTATAAAATGTGAGAGTACAATTATGGATCTCTAAAGCTGCGATGAAATACTAGCCATATTGTTTTCTTTTGGGTTTTGGGTACCGCAGATTTGGGTAAATCCTTCTTGTTTCTTCGCATAGCTCCTTATTTTGCGTCGTGGGTCTTGCCAAAGCAGAAAATAAATTGTATATAATAAAAACAATTGGATGATTCTCTTTTGCAAAACTTGCTAGTTTGAGATTTCATTGTAGATAATTTTATAAAATTTCATTTATTGCCCTGGTCAGAAGCCGCCGAAATAATAAAAAAACCATAACAAAGAGAATCTTATAATCTTATTACAATTTTTTTGTAAAAACTTCGTATTTTTGCTTAATTAGAATAAAAATCATTAATACGACACATCCTTTTTTTAATAGTACAGGTAGCTCTGTACTACCTGCACTGTACTTGTATTGATGAAAGGATATGACGTATTAATGATTTCCTTTATTTTGTAACAGAACGTAAATTTAATGTCGTGTAAATTCCAAAATAGCAATTTAAGTTCCACAACCTAAAACTCAAGTTCAAAGTAATAAATAAGTTTTGTATCCTTTCAATGTAGCCGATGTAACCTGACTCTTGGAAATGAGCTACTACTATTGATTAAAATAAATGGCTATTTAAAATGAAATGTATATACGTAAATTTAAATAAAAGTAAAAGATATCCAAAATAATATATAATACATTTTAAATATGTAATAATGTTTAATATTACATATAATATTTAAAATGTATTATATATTATTGGATATCTTTTATTTTTATTTAAATACACACTATTTCAAATTTTATAATAGTTATATATAAATGTAAGGCCCTTTATAAATGATTTTTACTAATTTTAAACTGATATTTACCGGAAACTAGGCGCACCCGTGTTCCTTCTGGTAGTTGTAAGCAGGCTGAAAGAATTGTTACACGTTTTCGAGGAGCTGGGGTGGCTGTTTTTTTTTATAAAAATGGAACATTAATTAAATATAAAAATTGTGCAAAAATGCTTCCATATGTAAAATATTCAAAGTTTTGCCTATCGCTAGCTACAATCTTAGCCCATCTTTCTGGCAGAGCTTGAATACCGTTATAATAAAAGTCTTTGAGGCTATCCACGAATCAAGCCATTTTTCGATGTCTATACATAAGCAGAACTGCTGATCAGCCAAATCATGTGCCATCGAACGAAACAAGTAATAATTGGATGGCTCAATATCTGGGGAGTATGGCGGGTGGGGTAGGAGTTCCCATTTTAGCGTTACCATGTAGGTTTTAATGGTTAGAGGAATATGAGCTCGAGCGGTGTCATGCAGTAGAACCACATTTTCGCGGTTTTGCTCGTATTGTGGCCGTTTTTCGCGTAGTACTCGGCTCAGTCACATCAAGTGAAGTCAATACCGTTCCCCAGTCATGGTTTCGTTTGGTTTCAACAGATCATAACAAAAAACACCGATCTTGTCCCACCAAATACACAGCATAAGCTTCACAGCGTGTATATTTGGTTGAGCCGGTTGAGTTCTGGAGGCCCAAACCCGCTTCCCCTCCTATAATGACACTTTTCTTAAAGGCCAGCAACGCTTCTGCATAACTTATGGCACTGCGGACGTTTATGGGCGGCGTTGATTGTTTTCTATCAGGTGTCACATCTAGTCGTTTGCCATCCTATTCCATAAAAGAATGTTTACTCGTTGGCACCAATTGGCATTGTATAAAAGAAACGAATATGTAATGATGATGAGACTAAGGAGCAAGTAACATGCTTGCTCCTTAGTCTCACTATCTTATAAAAAAAGAATAAAAGGTAATTGTAATAAAGTGCTGGAAATGTATTCAAATACAATATTGGATAAACGACTCGCGGTGTGATACCGATAAGAAATATTGTGTCTGATAAAATAGCTTGTCGACAAACTAGCGTCAACAAGATAGCATCGGATCGCGTTCCGATTTCGAATCATAAAATATTGGAATAACAGTAAGTAGTTGGTGTTGTATTTTTTTTTGAAAATTTTATCCTAATTTTATGTTTTCATAAATAGTATAACAATTTAAGGTTAATATTTTATTTGTAAGAAGTAATGTGTGTTACTATATTGTTTGTATGTGATTAACATACTAATAGTTCAACGGTGAAATGTTTCATTTAAAAAACACAGCTTGCTGCTATCTATTTATTTTAAGTTTGGACGTTTGTTCGTGTCATTTGCGTGTTGCGCAGGCACATTTAACACAAAAAATCCAAGTGTTGGTTATTTGCTATTTACGATGTTTTTATTATTTTATTTCAGAAGAGACTCATGTTTCGTGAATTGAGTCCAGAATTGGCACAAATAGCCAAAAATGAATTGAACGAGAATCCAAAACAAATTCCTGACGATTTAGAACATTTGAAAGAATGGATTTTAAAGCAACCACATTTAAAAGCACGAACAGGTACATATTATTTAAATTCAATAATTAACGAAAATATAATTATAATTTTAATGTTTAAATATTATTTTACTGTTATATTTGATTCTTTTAAATGGCATTGAAAGATTAACTTTAAAACTGTTGTTGCCTATGAATAAGTGTATTTAGTATTGTATGTATGATCACAAAGGGTCCTATCCCTTTGTGATCCATTCATATATTTTAGATAGAGCGCCTAAGTTAACCCTAAGCATATTTTTGGATTTTGGACTTTTTGTGTTACATAGAATTTTACATGCTTAATTTACAACATATTTGGTTCACTTCCAGATGATCAATGGCTGGTGGGCATTCTAAGAGGTTGCAAGTTCAGTTTAGAAAGAGTGAAAGCAAAATTGGACCTTTACTATACACTACGTACTACGGCGCCCGAAGTTACCTTACGCTTAAAGCCAACTGAAACTAATTTTATTGATTTTTTGAAATTGGGGTAAGTATTCGTTTCGTGACATTTGATTAGAATAAAGACAACCTGCTAATATCATCTTTATCTATATTTTGCATACATTATTGGAGAGCTACTTTGTCAGTCTCGCTAAAACTCAAAAACGGATCAACCGATTTGAATATTTTTTTTGTTCGCAATAATACAGGGAAGGTTTACGAATAAAAAAATGTAGGGAAAACACAAAAAAAACATCTTTTTCTTCTTTTTACTTCCAATTACTTTCAATAGATGGCGTTCGTGACGGCTTTACCGTCTAACGGACATGTTGTTACACAAAACTGTCGTTTCTTTTGTATGATTTTGAAAAGTATTGCATACCGAAGTACTAACATAACAGTAGAAGATAAGCCTACCAGGAGGTATCATTTTTGTCAATTTGAATTCAATAAATTGTAGGTGAAACGAACTTCACTGGGTTATCTAGTATTTTTATAATACGTACTAATAAGAAATCTATTTGATACTACTATAAATAAAAACTATGTATAAAAAACCGAACGAATAAATAATAAGAAAACGAAAGAATAAATAATAATTTAAATTGTTTCGTGGCGGTGGAATGAAGATCGCAGTGTCGAGTTCTTAAGTAAATTTATTTACATCTTTGGTGAAATAGCGGTAAACGAAAAAAAATGTAAATGTAAAGAAGAAAAAATTAGTTAAGTTAAAAAAAAAACATTTTTTATTTTACAGCACTTGTATAATATTACCAAAACCGAAGATTGGACTACATCCGCGATACATATTAATCCGCGCCGGTCGTTATGACCCCGAGAAAAATAACGTCGCCGATATTATGTGCATTTTATATTATTTAGTTCAGGTACGATTTATTTTGTATTTTATTTCAATAAATTCATATATATTATTAAAGTGGTAATCCTTCAAAATCTTTCCTTTGCGAGTCACATGTGTGTACTGTTTTATAGTTATTTGCCGTATAAGCAAACGTTCATGTATTGGTGGGTCCTGGGCCTCGCTATTATTGAAGTAATGGACATTAATTCAAGATGTCCAAGGTGGATTTGTAGGACAAACAGACTCGGAATAAACCTGTCTGTGTGCCATAAATACATTTATCTCGATGCCGACATCACAGAACAAATTATAAAATAAAAATAAAATATTAAGATATATTTTAACAGTTTATAAAAAGTTATCATTTATAAAACATGAGAAAAGTCAAATATTAAGGTCTACGCTTTAAAAACTTCTAACGAAAAATTTGTATTGCCTATTGTTTATGATGTTTTGTTCTGTAACTATATTTCTAAAAGCACTAAGTACAGGCAAAAAGAAATGCATTTAGTTAAATGAAATTTATTTATTTTTCTTTATGTACTTTAGAACTATTCTTTATTGGTAAGCATTATACATATCTTTGAATAGAATTATCGTCAAGCTATTTTATTTCAATAATCTTTCCAATGTTCTTTCCAATAAATATATTTAGTGCACACTATACACGGGTCAGAGATAGAATTATGTTTTCGATGGTCATTCAAAACGTTAAGATTTTTGCAATAAATATAGGTAAGCGGTGAAAAGTTTTATTTTAGAAATAACAAAATAAAAATCAATCAATATTAAACTTTTACAACTACGTTTTAATAACAAAAAAACAATATTAAACGTTTATTAAAAAACGATAAAATGAATTAAGTAGTATTTTTATTATTTTACGGATGAATTTTTTGAGGATTAATTATTTTTAAAAAAGATACTAATTATTTTAAGAAGCTAAAGCTTAGGGAAGGAATGGGCTTACGATCTGAAGTCATGCATACGTATCCTTCATTGACTATTGATGTGAACCATTTCCTAGCACTAACACTAACCTAGATGGTACGGTTAATAAAAAGTAAATTCATAAAAAATAAAAAGAATTAAAAAATGAGTACCCTCGTTAAAACACATCTTTCTTTTTTATATATAACATTTTATTGTTTTTATAGCTAAAATATATTATTTATATAAATATAGGTAGTTGGAGTTTATGTTCCATTTTCACGTATTGTCAATTTTTTTTTGTCATATTGTTTGTTACATTTTTTTTACTAAAATACGTGTTTTTCAGATTTTAGTGAATGAAGATGATACTGCATCAGTTTTGGGTACGAAAGTCGTTGTAGATTTGGAAGGAGTAACTATGAATCACTTAGTTCAGGCCAACCCTGTTTTGCTTAAGAAGATTATTGCTGTTAGCCAGGTTAGCCAATAACCTGTTTCATATATTGTATTGTTTAAACATCGATTTTAATCATGAAGTATATGTATATTGTGTTAAATTTTTGCCACTCCAATTTTCCCGTTCATATTGTAAGGAGCAGTTATGAAAACAAATACTAGTGATGCTTCTACCTGAGTTATAAAAGCATATCTTGAGGTCACTGCTCATAAATTTTCTTTAAATGAAAAATTGTTTCAATGAATACTGGAGGATTTCTTCTGTGTTTTCGCTATCACTTTGAATTATATCCTCCGTAGTTGATACTTCTGTAAAGAGTTCAGAGTACCCAAATAAGAAGTAGGATGAATCAGACTTCAACAAAATCGGTTTCTTCGAGAGATCCAAGTTAATGTCTACTTACACATAAGACACTGAACCATATTTATTATTTTTAGGACTCTCTACCTTTGCGGTTAAAAGGCAGTCATCATATTAACGTGCCGTCGGGAATTGAGATTATTTTTAAACTAGTCTCAACACTTTTGAGTGAAAAAGCAAAGGAAAGGGTAAATAAATAATGTATTGTATATGCCATATATGTACGTATTTATTGGGTTTGTCATAAGTTTATTCGGTTTTTTAATATTTATTCAAAACAAAATACATTCTAAAATAAAAGCTTTTATTATTTACTATATTGTCCATGATTTTGTATCGCTGTGGCCAAACGTTGTCGTCGTCGTCTTTGCTATCGAAAAATCTTTCAAAATTAATTTTTATTTCGCCCAAAGATGCGAATTTTTTCATTTGAGATAATTTTGTAGTGATTAGAATAAATGGTAGTCAGATGGTGCGATATAGAGGGCTATAAGGAGGATGAGGTAGAATATCCTTTGAAAACCCTACCAACTTCTGTACGGTCATTACAGATGTATATGATCGCGCATTGTCACGGTGAAAACATAGTCGTCGTCTATTAAACAGTGCATATGACAATGTCGTTTTTGTGTAAGAGCAGTCTTTAGACTGTGAAATTGTTCACAGTATTTGGCCGAATTGATGGTCTGATTATTCGGTAGCAGCTCATAGTAGACTACCCCCTTTACATCCCACCAAATACACAACATCACTTTCTTCAGGTGAAGACTAATCTTTGGCGATGTCGGAAAAGTACCGTAGATCTTGATCTTTTTTAGATCAAGATCTACGGTGCATAACATTGTTGTATAGTATCCATTTGTCGTCACCAGTATATTCTGAAGAAATGGTTCTTCCTGGCTCTTTTTAATGAGTTGATCACGAACAAGCAAACCTTTTATCAGCTGGCGCTTATTCAAATCATGCGGAACCCACATATCAACACGATTGACATAGCTTTCAGCGTGGAGGTGTTTTTGAACGGAACTCACGCAATGTAAAATGTGGATTTTCGTCTACTATAGACTATATTGTGGCTCTGTCAGTTGTTACAGGCTGTGTCCGGAACGCTCGCAAGCTTTAAGGCTAAATTCTCCGCTTTTGAACCTGGCATACCACTTTTGTACAACGCGATTGGTAACTGCAGATGCCCCGTAGATATTGCATATTTTTTTCGTTGCTTAAGTTGAGTTTTTCCCTTTTCGAAAATAAAACGATATATTATACCGAAAATGCTCATCACCTAAATATTTTTCATCCAATAGGCGTCAACATCTGCGCGCCAAAATACGAACAAACTTATGTGTGTAATTATAAGATAAAATATACGAATAAGACAATGGCTTGAGTGAGTTGTTAGAGGACCTAATTTTAGACCCAATGGTTCAAATCTGGGTCAAAACTAAAATTAAAAAGTATGTATTTATTTCGGGGAATAATTGAACTAATAAGAGCCTTTTGTGTTCGTTCTATAAGGTAAGGTGTTTTATAAGTTCCTTAAAATATATACAAATTTTTTGGGCATGTGACATTTCTAGAAATTCTCAAAAGGGGTCGCCATGCTTGAACCGAGTAGGATAACATCACATACTGTTTATAATATAATTTATTTAGGAGTAAAATAATATATTTAGGAGTAAAATAATATTACATGTAAGGTCTTTTATTACATAAATGAAAGACTAGCGCTCAAATTATTCAGTTGACATTATTTTTTTTAAAACATAAAATTCTATATACTTTTTTTCATTTATATAAAATTGTTGCACAACCATCAATTTTAAAGAGAATGATGTTATTGATAGGAATATATTTCTTTGTCAATTGTATTCATAACGTCATAGTAAAACTCAATATTTCGTTTTGCAGTTAAAAATTCATAAAAATCCAGAAGAATTATTTGAACAAATACCAAAAGAAATAATTCCAGTTGAATATGGCGGGTCTGGCGGTACAATTTCTGAAATAACTGGTAAGTACAGGATATAGTTTGTAATAAAAATTGTCATGAAAATTAAGGAGAGGTGCGTATTTTCCCAAAACTAAACATCCCAAACGTTCCTATCCAACCCAATCCCAAAGTCTGGCACAAATATAATATAAATTTGCGACTAGACTTATTTTCAGGGTCTGAATACATCACATATATTGATAATTGATTTCAAAATTAAATCGCGCCTCCTTAGTACAAACTATAACAACTTTATTAAATTGTATACATACATACATATGTACTATGACCACGCTATATATACTGTTTTCCGTAGGGGTAGGCAGAGAGCACAAATCTCCATCTGTTATAGTCTCGGCACACTTTCTTTGCTTTTTCCACACTCATCACTCTCTTCATACAAGCTCGCCAGTTAAGGATACTGTTAACTTGGCCTTTCTTGAGAACTTCAGCAATTTGGACAAGATATGTTTTCCTTGGTTTTTCCCTACTGACCCTTCCATCCAGATCAGCAACATAAATTTATTTTATTAGTCATCTTTTATCCATCCTCTCTATGTGCGCAAACTAACTAAGCATCCCTTTCTCAACTTTCGACACGATACCTTCTTTTACTCGTTTATTCTTATACTCTACTACTCTTGTTAAATATACTCTTTATTAAATTTATTTCCAGAATATTGGGCGAGGAAAATAGTTGAGTATAAATCGTGGATGAAAGTCGAAGAGACGCTCGGGACAGATGAGTCCAAGCGGCCTGTAAAGTCACTCAACGAAGACATAGAGAATCAAGGCTCCTTTAGAAAGTTAGATATAGATTAATAAATGAGTCGGTTAATATTTTCTTCTCATAGAAAGTATTGCAATTGAGTGACTAATAAGAATAACATTTAAAATATATATTGTGATACTTTGATGCTGTTCATATAATTCTACCGTATGTTATTTATAATTCAGATTTTATAATTGTTTGCTTTGAAGGTGAATTTAAATATCTTCCAGACTGAAAGAAATAAGTTATTGTTCATGGCCAATATGATATAGTAATAATGTTTATAAATTAATTAATTATGTATGTTTAAAGTACAAACAATTAATAATTTAATATAACAGTCAGGCGATACTTTTGCGAAAATCCACACTTGGATGGACAGTCAAAACTTGTTTAGCTGAGATCGTATATATTGTGAAAGAGTAATAGTAGTAAGTAATAAGATGGTTTTAGTGTTTGTGACAACAATTAAAAAGTGCAGGATTTTTCTAACGACTGTTTTCGGTAAGATTTGGATTAATACAATTATTCGGCTGCTGTGCAAAAAAGTCTATGCTTGTCACTACTTTGTGAACACACAATATTATTTTTCTGAGTTGTAACTTTTAACGCTGTTATGAGTACAGGACCTTTATTTGTTATAAGATGAGACTATCCTAACGATAGTCTTCCTTATATGTATATGTAATAATAAAACGAGATATAATTTGCAAAAATTGTTTTATTTCAAGATGTCAAGTTTTCCCAAATCTTAAAACTATAATAATATGCAAGTTATTTATATGTGGAATTACAAGTCATTGTGTAAAAACCCATCGGTAAACTAACAGGTAATTTATTTAAAATATATTTTCTTGTTTGTGGTTTTTTGGTGGAAATCCATTGTAAAACTGGTTTTGTGGCAATTAAGTTCATTTCAGTTTTATTTTTTTTTAAATAATTGTAGCATTAAATAAAATATTTTTTGTTGAAGCACAAAACAGAAGGCGGGGGCAAAAGAATATTTTATAGATATATTAAAGAATATTTTATTTTATATTTATTAGTAAATTTAATATTATTCACTATTAATAGAATATAAACACTATTAAATGAAATGAAAATTTATTAAATTTACACAGATAAGCTCTAATATTTATTTTTAAAATTTGAATTAACAATTGTGGTATGTACATTGGCAACTTTACTGTTATAGAATTTGACTAACCAATGTTAAATCGATTAATAAATATCAACTTGCTTCATGATAGCTAGTAGGCTTGTAAATATCTGAATTTTTTATTTATTCTATAAGGTTACAAGGGTGTATTTTACATGTTACACTCAATGGAGTCACCCTATTTAAAAATTGTTTATTTTTTGTCAAGGAATACGTCCAATAAACCTTGTGACATATATTCTTAGATACGATTGTTTGGTGATTTTGTAAGTATGGGGAAATTAAAGCTTTTTGTAACATGCCTATAAATATAAGATAAAGTATTGTTTATTATAATTAGGCGATAAAAATATAAGTATTATTTAAGTAGTTTTTTATTTGTTTTTTTTAAATATTATCTGGATTTCGAATTATTTTAATAAAATAGTATTTTAATAAAATAATTTTAAAAAACTTAGAGATGTGCAAAATAGTCTATAAAATGTATTTATATAGAAAATGCAAATACTTTTCGTATTTTTTATTTCAAATGGATGGATTTTTTTAAATATATTTTGCCGAGTTTGTTATTCGTTATACTATCACTATACTTTTTTGCAGTGGGCTGACAGAGTTTAAGTAAAACGTGACAAGAAAACGGGTAGGTATAATTATTATTAGCCTACTTAATATTCGATTTTCATGTATATCGTATGTAACTGGCCATGCTTACAAAACGTGCGCGTATGAAGGGTAAACAAAATGTACATATTACACATATCCAGTTTCCCATATTAATTTGTAAATATTGGAATAAAAGCCTTGAGATGTTAAGGCTGTGGGGATATTTTTGTAATAACAGCTTTAATGGGCATACTAGCATAGTTTTCTACTTGGACTTGGTCATGTCTACCTATCATCATCATCTTCAGCCTGCGGCAGTACACTGTTGGACATAGTTTACTGCATGTCACGCCACCTAGAACGATTTGTGGCCATATGCATTAATTTTATGCCAATCGCTTTGCGCAGATCGTTTCTCCATATAGCGGGGGTACGTACCAGACTTCGCATGCTGAGACATGGTATTCTTTGGTACACGACAAACATGACCAGGCCATTATCACTTCAGTTTGCTATCGAAGGGCTAGGTCGGTTCTCTGGCGGATTTCTTCGTTTCGAACTCCGAACGACTTGTTTTTGAAGCAAAAGAACTGACAGTATCCGCGATTTAATAATGTTTACACTGCGCTTATTCATAACGGATCGGATTGGCGGGATATTCATATTAAATTAGAAATTTTAAAAGTTAAACATTAGCAATGCTTTTCACGTTATTAGAATTCTAGTTCATTCAATTCATGCATGTTAAGAAAAATGTTGTTTATGTTAACAGTCCAATGGTAGACCATTCTAGATAGATTCTTAGATCGTACGCCTAGGCCTTAAACGCATCTGAAATATTATAATAGTAGACATTATAATCAAAGAATACAGTACAATGCTATTAATAGATACACAGAATCAGATACATACATATAATATCTAGCGAAATTAGCATTGTTAAATATGGATAATTATCACTGAATGGTAGCATGGTAGTGAACGCATTATACCTTGAAGTAACAGGTCTTACTCAACGTGTAAACAGTCAAGCGTCATTAAACATTTGTATCGTATACGAGGATGTCGTTGAAAGTAATAAACGATAGGACTTGTAGGCCGTCATTTACATTACTATACACAATGAGAATATCAAGGACTCTGCGTGATTATTAAAATAAATTGTGTTCATCAAATTTTATTATCATTCTATAGTTTGTTACGAATTAAAAGTAATAATGCTTGCTAAACAAGTAATGAAAAAATATAACGCTTGTTAAACAACTTTTATTTTTTATTTTCTTTTTATCGTTTATGACTTTTATCGAAAAGATAAGTACTATCTTATCCTTTGTAAATATACAATAGATATGGAAAAGCATCGCTGTAGAGAATTTTTTGTCAAAAATTGATCAAAATGACAATTTTTTGGTCGATTTTTGTCTGGGGCATAAACGGGCTGACTCAACTGGGAAATACCGACTTTTAAGAGATAGCTATGCTACTCCGCTTCATTAGTTGAATGACGATGAGAGCTAGCGACTTAACTCTTTTCCCTTCCTTTACTTACTTCTACCCTACCCATTATGTGAATATATATGTCGTAGATGTCCATGGCGGCCATTATTTACCATCATGTGCTACGTTTTCTCTTAGGCTAACATGTTTTATTAAAAAAGGAATATTTGCTAGTATAATAGGTGCAAACGATCAGGATCAGGAACTTGCAGTGATCAGGTAAAGTCGAACCTCAACTTAGATCGATATCAAAGAGGGAGAATGGGTCGGCCTGGTAGACAATGATATCTCGTATAAGCCGTCAAAGATTTTTCGCATTTAGCGCTGTACATGTGTTGTGTGTAGGTGTCGGGTAGCACCTAGTTTGTGGTGGCACTAATAAGTCATTGGAAGGCCGCATAAGTCTCTGTGATTTGATCGTTCGGGTCATCATGTTTCGGTGTTAGATTTCTAGATTGTGAGCGGACTTCCCTTTACGTGACGTAATTCAAAGTTTCAACTTCCAATGGACTAGGAGGATGGAAAGCGAAGTTATAATATCACCGTGAAATTTGTTTGAAATGTTTTGCGCTATCGTGGGTAGCTGAAGGTCTTGTGTAGGTCGACGGTCCGCATGTAAAATGGAGCGCCGTTTACGGTACGCAAGAATTGGTTTTGGAATTGATTCCTTATTCATTTATTTCTATTTATTATTTCAAAAGCTTTATAACACCTAAGAGTTGCAAAGGGAGAACTTTAGGCCTCTTCTATTTTTGTTAGTTAAGGCTGTGAAAGGCATAGGTACATTTTATATTTATTTACTTTTGAATATTGAAAAAAGTATGATAATTTTACCACATGGCGTGACGAAAATTCGAAAAACAGTAAATAACTACTAATTTAATGTTATTCAATTAAGAACTAAAATTAGAACTAACTTAAGAATTATTATAAAATTATTAATTAAGAATATACAAATGATATGGTAATTGAAAATGGTATCTAACAATTGCAAATTGTCAGTATACTTTCACGTTTGTAAAACGAAGTTTAACCTTGGTATTATCGCCTTCACACTTTAATTAGCACTAACAGCAATAACATGTGCTGTGTTAAGTGTCTTCCGTAGTGTCTACTATACCAGATGATGCCTCGTGTTGAGGCCAAATTTTAAATATTTCTTTAAACAATACAAAAATAATAATTTAAGACTAATTCTCTCACGTTGAGATTCCCAATTCAAATAGTCAAAACTTATTGCTAAAAATTACTTTAATTAACATAATGTTATATGAATTCAAGAAAGCAACTATTATCACAACTGATATTGATCCTAACGTTATATACGTTAGGATCAATATTTTTGTATCTGATTAATGTTTTAACGAGTCTGAAATAATATTATTAAAATATCTGATTGATGTATTGCTTAATGATTCCTTATTTTTTAGCAAGAAATAATTTACATACTTCATAAATATTTAAGCATTTGTAAATTTAAAGAAAAGTTTACACAAAATTGTTTATATGTTTACGAGTCTCGTCTATTCACAAACATTCGACCTGGGTGAGAACTATGCGACAATTTCTGATAGCGGACATCTCTAAGAGTTTAATTATGTTGATAATTAATAGGTTTGATTAATTATTGCAACGCATCGACCTAAATGGATATTAACACTCGGTAAATAAATAACGCACAAAGTTATAATTTAAAATCGATAAATAACAATTGATTTCTATTATCCTAAATAATCTAGCTAAATAGCGAGTAAATGTTATTATAAAATGATAAAGTATTATCTTATCAGCGCCTAGATGTCTGTCTGTATTGTAAAACGGCGCGAAATTATCACGCTAGCCATCGCATATAAGGTACCTATTTGACTGTTAATTTCAATTCATACTTAGACGTAACACAGTCTGATATATCTGATATAACATTATTAATTTTAAATTGTAAATTAGTTTTTTTGTTGACTATAATATTAGTATCACGATACGTTAGTAATATTTATTTTCTAACCTACTACTACCGGAGCATTTAATTAGTATGCCATTAATCACTCGACTGACCTACCTTTTCTAGTACTTATTTTGTCAGTGCCGCTTGACTCACTTGGCGTGGCGACGTTCCGTTGTAATTGTTAACGGGTGGAAAAAACTGTTTAATATTCGAGGTTGGTATTTTGTAAGAAATTAACTTGTTTGATTAGATAGTATTTGGTAAAATCGTTTTGTGGACAAGGAAAAGTGGCGATAATACTTATAGGTACTTTCATTTTAAAATTACCAGGAAGATGAAATTAAAGTAATTAAAAATTATTTGTATGTAATAAAAAAAAATATTTGTATTTCAGTTTTACTACGAGAAATACGCAATGACGGTGAGGGCGCTGTCGGCAGCTTTAGAGGAAAAAGCAATAAAAGAAATTTATGAAAACCCGCGAAGAGTAGAATCTGACATAGCTGCATTGAGAGTTTGGCTTGAAAAGCAGCCTCATTTACATTCCGTAGATCCTTGTGAGTTTAAATTTCCTACAAAAAATATAATCAACAACTTCTATTTTTTAAACTTATTTTCGCATAGATTTACAAAATGCTATTTTGTTATAAATAATATTTTATGAACAGTTAATTATATTAAATTTATTCTTCCTAATTTTATCTAATTTTTCAATAACTTTTGTATAAGAGACATCTAGTGGATTTATTTAGAATCTTAACATTAATGCGTTTTCCATATTACCAAAACGTTTCTCCTGTTCCTAGCAAAAGATATATTAGATAATACGAAATTTAATAGATGGCGCTTTATTTAAAGTTTGTGCATAAATATATTGTTTAAATATTTTAAAAAATGTTTTTACAGCGGATCAGTGGTTAGTTGCATTTTTACGTGGCAGTAAGTTTAGTCTTGAAAAATGTAAAGAAAAGATTGACATGTATTACACTTTGAAGACAATTGTACCAGAATTTTTTTCTAGTAGAGATCCACTTGAACCAAAGCTACAAGGAATATTAAGATTAGGGTAAATTTATTTCTTATGACTTAAACCTTTTTTTAGTACGGTTTACTGATTTTGTTTTCTTTCCAGTATTTTTTTACCTTTGCGAAATTGTAAAGGGAAGGATTCTCCCCGATTATGTATAATGCGACTTGGCGCATTTAAACCTAATGAATTCAGGTTAGCGGATCTTTTAAAAGTGTCATTTATGATTACCGAAATAATGATGCTAGAGGATGATAATTTTACAGTTTCTGGTGAGGTAATTAATTTTTTTAATATTAAATACTATAATTAGATTCTTTACAACCAAAGTGTCCTTACTAATCCACCATTAATTAGAGAATGCTTCCCGAGACAACATTAAAACTGCACAAATATTCACACTAGCTATATTTGTTTCTTAATTTTTAATCTTATTATTAGTTATACTAATTAAATAAATTATTTAAATATTGATACGGGTGGACGATTAGCAAACCGCCCCGTTTGGGAGATTACCACCATCTGTGGACTGATCTGTGGAGTCTAATCAGCATGTTTAAAATAAACAATGATACCTTATAATTATTTAATTTCTTTCGGAATAAATGCCCCTTGAGATTTCATCTGTCCATATTAATAATCATTAAGGGCTTTAAGCTTTTTTTAATTTTACAAGAGAACTCAAGAATGCTGGTTATAATGTTTTAGGTACCTATCTACATTAGGAGCATACGTATTATGTTTTTAGGTTCGATTAGGTTAGATCTCTATTTATTTATAAGATTCAATGCTACGAGTTTCTTATTTTGGATGCGAACATAGAAGATTGATAAAATTATATATAAAAAAGATGTGCCTTACAACGTCTTGATATTGGATATAACTTACCATTATACGGACAAAATGTATAATACTTAATTGACTTTAAATAATTAGCCCACTGCCGCCGTGCTAATGGATGCGTGGCTAGGAGCGAGCTTAGTCGCAAGCATACCGCCCGTCCCGAGATCGGGCTCCCACGGGTACTACAGTGCCTTACTTCAGCATGCAGGGATCTTCTGGGGCTGACCTCCATCCTCCCTTGTGGCTCTTGGGATTCACTATGACAAATCTTAATATACCTAATTTGTTAAAAAATGACGGCGACGCGGTTCGCCACCCGTACCCGTCCGTACCTGTCAGAGTTTTGGGAGGCCAAAGTCCAGTCATGAATTGTTGTTAATATTGTTGTACAATGTTGTAAGTGAAAAAAGGTACTTTTTGTTTATTTGTCATTTACTGTGTATTACGTTACATTGAGACCATTTCCAAATGCTTGCAGGAACTGATTATAGATATGAAGGGTGTCGGCGTAAATGTACTGAGTCAGTGGACTCCAGCGTTAGCTAAAAAGGTGATTTCGTGCTTCGAGAAGGCGCTCCCGGTTCGTCTAAAGAGTCAACATATTTTGAATACACCGACGGGTTTCGATGCCGCATATTCCATCTTGAAGGCGTTCCTCGGCGAAAAATTAAAGAAAAGGGTATGCAATATTTATTTCTGTGGTGGCAAAAGTGTGGTGGTGTAGGTCTGTATGTAAAAGAAGGTTAGGTACCCGAGTGTCGATGAGATGGAAGTACAATAGATATTAACTAGAGGATTAATTAGTAGACTATTAATATTGTATTTATTATTTTTACAGATTCGGGTATACAATCAGAATTACGATGCCATGTATAAAGAAATACCTAAATCAATACTACCTAAATGTTATGGCGGGGAGACTGAAGAAATAGAAGAGTTAACTTGTAATTATTACCGTTTTATATTATATATTTGTAATGAAAATTCAAATTCTGGTGTTATCTTAATATAGAGTTCAGCTTTAAGAGAAGAATTCAACAGAAAATTTAAACGTATTGTTTATTTTTATATTATAATAATCGTTGTAAAAATTCAACAGAAAATTTAAACGTATTGTTTATTTTTATATTATAATAATCATCGTAAAAAATCACATATAATGGAATTTGACTGATATATCATCACCATAGAAATCTCCGGAGATAGGATTCAATGTATTCTTTTAAGGTTTTTCCTACCGCTTCTTCGGAATGGAAATTGTTATGAATTCAAAAAATAAAAAAATATCATATAGTAATGGAGAGATTCAAGTCAAAGTTTCTTTAATATTAAGACTTAAGTGCTTAATTTGAAGGTTAATACGTTTCTGCCCTTCGGAATAATTTTTGAGGACAATTCCTCACTTGATATAGAAATTACTCACTAGAAATAGATAACTGCTGTGCTAGATTACATTAAGTTGTACTGAATATGACTAGTGCAGTTCTACCACATATTCATAAGCATCTTCTTTTGACTTAATTTGAGTTTTGGTGGTTGTTTGTCAATCGTGCTCAATGATCGAACATTTCTGCATCATATAGGATTCCGATCCCTTTACAAATTCCATTCTTCTATTGTGTATCTCAATTAAAAATACTAACGTAAGTCGTCTAAAACGTCTATAACGTTTTAATCCCCTGAAATCCATGGAACCCGTTGCTAAGCTCGGAATTTTCTAACCCAGAAGTCCTCAAACCAACAATACACTGTACGTTCATCTGCGGTAGTAGATTCATACACCTTCATATTGTATTCCGTCTGTGTAGTATTGGTGGGATGACGTCACTCGTGTTAGAAACAAAATGCAAATTTTACGTTTCCATTATAAACTGCGATATCAAAGAAAACCATTGGAAAAAAATGCACACGTACATTTATAAAATAAATATTAAATATTATAACATTAATTTGAATTTGGAATTCCATTTGGATAATCGCCTATATAATAAAGTGTGTGTTGACTGCCCACACCAAATATCTTGTTTCTATTATAATTAATTATTATTGTATAACTTTTTTTCTAGTGACCCATAAAGAAAATTTATCTATCTATTCATCTATGATTAGACATAAGTCAATTAGAATATTTTTCTTTCAAATACAGGTTTCCCCTTTTATATATGGACGAAGACGAATTTACATATAAAACATATGACAACTGTTCGTCTACAACCCCCATTAATATACTCGTTCATTTAATATAAAATATATAATATTACATGTAAATAATGCGTAGTGCAGCTGATTTTATTTTGATTTTGATTGGGGTAGCACTCAATCAGAATCGAAGGTGCAGCAGTTGAGGCGCCATAGTATTTTGTTGAAATAAAAGTAAATTAAATAATAAATAATATTTATGCACCTGCATAAATAATTTTATGATTATTTAAAAAAAGAAACACAGTAATTGCGAAAGGAAGCTGTGATATCACTCATGACAAGCTACATTTGGATCTGAGAGCGTTGCTAATTGACGTTTTGTCCAAACATTGCGGCACATTTTCCAAAGTACGCCAACAGCGCAATCGCGCTGCGTGGTGCTATAACGGTTAAGCTAACATATGTACATAAATGGTATTTTATAAATATATTACGTAATTTTGTTTTTTGCTATATTTACAGATTACTGGAAATCAAAAGTCGAGAGCTACCGTGAATGGTTCATTCGAGAGGAAGGTGTGCGATCAGATGAATCTAAACGGCCAGGCAACCCGAAGACTTCCTCCAGCCTCTTTGGTGTTGAGGGATCTTTCCGACAACTTGAAGTTGATTAGGCACATTTTTGTTTGTTTTAGTTTAAACTTGTGTTAGAACAAAAATGCTTGATGTAAACGGTGAATGTTCTGTAATGCTGATCTTATTTATGCTGTAATTAAAATGATAATTTTTTAAATTTAATTTTCTCACGAGAGTATTAAACATTAAGTAAATTGTTTCAAGATTATTGTTTGATTGTTAGAAACTTTTCCATTCTTTACTTTTATTCGTTTATATAATAGTATCGATATTACTGGATTCCTGAAAGTGAGGTGAAAACGTCATGGTCATTTATAAAGCAATATAAGAACTATAAAGGTTACATAATGATGAAGAAAGGTTATCCTGGTTTATTTTCCTGTTTTTTTTTAAATATCTACCATTGGCTCAGAAGTTTGGTAAAACGTCTGCAAAAGCAACTAACGTTAAAGCTTTGTGGCACAACATGTATAAATTTAAAGCGCTCAAATTAAACTTCTACTCCACGTGTAACAACCCCCACCCCCCTTGTTGGGGGTTCTAAAGTCATGAATTTCATATGACGCAATTTATAGATGATCCTTTGTAAATATACAAATGACAAAAAAAACAAGTAGAATAAATACCTATACGTTAAATATTTATGCTGACGCGAGAATTGTGCCCACGATCCTTAGCTCAGAGAGCGAGAACTTCTCCACTGCGTCCTTTGGGTCAAATCGTCAGTACTAAGCAAGAAAGCTGTCATATTCTCTAGGTCGGGGATGAAACGAGCCCTTTGTAATCCTTAGTGTTGATTCAACTATTTTATTTTCTCAACGATTCAATGCGAATGAACTTCGCAATGGCCATGTGCACGGTGAGCGGACGTGCTCGCCGATGCGAATCCAAGCCCCGTTTTTTTCTTTTTTGAAATGAATAAAACTTAAGAAACATCTGCGTGTTCACATCCATATTTTTCTTGCATATAATACTAACGACATGTCTACAAGTCCGTATTCTTTTTAGTCACACGAAGCCTTTTCAATTAATTAAAAAGGTATGTATAACCGGCCAAAATATTATCTTAATGTGGAAATAGATTATTTTTTTATTCATTTTATAATACGAATACAATACACTTAATTTACAAAAATAACATTTTAAAATCACAGAGGTTTGTCGAGAATGTTATTTGACAATAATACTTATAATAGATTGTTGAACAACATCATGCGAGATTAATGTAGGTGACATTAAAAATATAATACGAGGTTCTTAATTTACAAACATAACAATAAATAAAAAAGGTGGGTAGAACGAGCATCGATGTGTTCAATACATCTACAAAAGTTCAATAAGTGAGATTTTAATTTTTGCTTTATTTTATTAATAGTGATGCATTGAATGAAAGATGAGTTGATATTATAAAGAAATCACGGTATGAGAAACGCAGTGGTTCTATCGCCGTAAACATTAGTTTCGCAGCAACAAATTTTCCTTTCGTCTTGTGCCGTGTTTCGATATGATGGATTATTTTATTTTGGATACTCTTATTAAAGAATTGTTATTTTATGATGCTGTAGGTGACTTTAGTGTAAACAGGAAGTACTGAAACGTGCCAGCCGTAAGCAGTACGTGACACATGGGATGTTTAGGGGGTTTTTATCTTCGATGTACTTAAACTCTTCCAAATGAAATTGATTTATTAATATTATTAATGGAGTCAGGCGTTACTTTGCCGAAATCCATCGCAACATGGACAGTTAAAAGTTTTACTTAGCTAAGATCCGCGACAAGCAAAACAATAACAGAAAATTAATAACGTGCGTTTTTCTGTTGGATTAAGTGGATTTATTTGGAACTTAAACCAAAACCTTACCGAAAATCGGCCATCAATTCTCCACCCACCAACCACTATTACGACACGTGTTTCGCCCTAACACGAGGCATCTTCAGGTATAGTAGACTCTACGGAAGACAACCGAAAAGTGAAACTTTTCCACTTAATCCAACAGAAAAACACACATTATTAATTTTCTGTTATTGTTTTGCTTGTCGCGGATCTTAGCTTAGTAAAACTTTTGACTGTCCATATAATGATTTATTAATGTATCACTATATACATTTTACATTAATTACACATTTTAATAATATTCTAATATTACATTTAATATTAATGAATTCCACTTTTCACTTTACATTTTATATTCAATCTCAAGACGAAAGACGTCAGTCGAACTAAACCAATCGTTTTTCTAAAACAATTTATTTCTTGTTTATTTGAAAATTTTAAATTTACGAATGTAAAAAGAAGTAATATAATATAAAAGGTTTTATTATATTTGAATAAAAAGTTTTAATACATTAGTGATACATTTATCAATGTATCACTACAGTACCCTGCAATGCCTGAATAATGCCAACTCATGGTTAAGTTTAAATTGTTAGCTTACATTAGATGGGACAATCATTTTTAAAATTCTAATTTGTAAGTTAAAATAAATATTATAATAATTTGTAAGTAAATTCTAATTTGAAAGTTCTACCATAATCAATAGCGGAGTCAGCAAGAGTGTTATATAACATAAATCTTACCTTAAAGGGTATTTTATCTTTAATAAAATAAAGAACGCTTAGAAAAAGTTTCTTCTTCTTTCTCGCTCTAAGTTTTGACATATATTAGTGATTTTATGTAAAAAAAAGGTAAAACGTTAGATCATGGATCAATGTGATCTTCTATCGTCATTGATTTGTCAGCGCATAACAAGAAAACGCTCACTTTACGCACACACACTAACAATGCACACGAGAGAGGGCAATATCCGGGAGTAGACTGTTACGGCTGTCTTGATGGTGGTGATGTTGAACGATAACGGAGGAAGTTAGATTACGGACTCTCAAAAATATTTATAGTTTATTATTTTTTCACATTTATATCCTTTTATAGACTAATTGGCTCAGTGGCGGGGCCCACCGCCCACGGAGTCAATGGCCAACAGATATTTTGACTTTGGTAATCCCGCCAATTCGCATTGGACAAGCGTGGTGGGTTTAATTCGGTTCCTCCAGAAATGGGGAGACCCGTGTTCAGCAGCCCGTGACATGTATGGGCTGTGAAAAAATCTTTAATTAAAATTATTCGTAGCATATTTATATTCTAGGTAAATTCTTATTTTTTTTATATATATTCACGCCTATCCCCCGCAGGGGTTGGCAGAGCCCACAGAGCTCCATCCGCTGCCATTCATCGCAGCGAAACGGCTCGTCATTGGTCGCTTCTCGCCCTCGTGAGAATCAGGATGTGACGGGTGGCGAACCACGTCGCCGTCATTTTCGACAAATTAGGTATATTAAATTCGTCTTAGTGAATCCCACGAGCCGCAAGGGAGGATGGAGGTCAGCCCCAGCAGAGCCCTGCATGCTGAGGAAAGGCACCATAGTCCGCGGGGGAGCCCGACCCCGGGACGATCGGCACGCTTGCGACTAGGCTCGCCCCTAGCCACGCATCCATTGGCACGGCAGACCGTGGATAGGCAGAGAGGAAGGACTGCCTGCCCCTTCCTTTCTTCTCTATCCTTTAGAGAAGAAAGGAAGGGGCAGGAAAGGAAATGCGGATGGGGGGGTTACCAAACTCAGAATAAACATTTATAAATCCATATAAATATTTATTCCGATGCGGGAATCGAACCCGCGACCATTGACTCCGCGGGCGCAGGGCCCCGCCACTGAGCCAATCGGAGGTCGTAAATTCTTATTTATGTTTATAATATATGAATAATGCTAAAAAGATGTGTGATGTAAAAGTGAAAGCTGCATTAAAATATAATTTAAGACAATCTAGTCTTAGCCAACTTAATTTAGATTCAATATGGATGCCTAATTGTGTTCGATACAAATGTATTAAATTTACATCGATTAAAATACAGACCACCGTTGAACGTTGATTTTTTTAACAAATGTGAGATGTTGCCGTATTCCCTAGCCACGCAGAAGAATTGAGTATCGCAGATTAATTTTAAGACACATCCTAGGCAAATACAAAAATAATGTTTTATTAACAAAGTGTTGCCTAGCAACCAACAACCTTCATATGTGTATATTAACAACATTTTTCTATCACACAACTTTAAATATTTTTTGTGTTTTTATTAATTTTAAATAAGTTAATAGACAAATTTTACCCCATAAATTATCTTTGGTTTGTTACAATGGTTTCGTATTTATTTTTAATTTTGTAAATTGGATTTTATACATAATTTTTTTACTACTGACAAGTTATGAATTGAAATGGATTATTTTAAAGCCAAGAGAAGCTAACGTGTATTTTAAAATATAAAATTAATTAACATATAAATTAAAAAAAATCATTTATTACTTATACAATCATCTGCAGAATTTGCAATTTGGAACAAATACTGATACATTTTTATCAGTATCCAATTGTAATGTATGTTTAATAAAACTTATATTCCATTCAAGAAAAGATTAAGCGATTCCATTTTAAATTTCCTTATCAGTTATTGCAATTAAGTTTAATTACATCAAACATTATTATTAAGTTAAAATAAAAAAGTATTTATTATGTCTGAGAGTGACGTATGCGTAAAGTGACCATACGTTTCGTTTTGAACGGGAATGTCCTTTTTTGGCCATCTCCAAACAAACATCCGGGACGCCAAATAGTCTCGTTTTCTGAAACCGCGCGAAAAAAATTCACTTACAAGTTTCAGTTCTGAAGGCGATGTTGATAACTAAGGTCTGTATAAAAAAAAACGTGCCAGGAACTTTCTTTTTATTTAAAATCATCACCAACTTTACTAAAGCAAATTCGTTCTTCTGAGAAATATAAATATAGGTAAAAAATATATTTATTTCATATATAGTTTATTTTCATTGTTAACTTACTAACTGGCGTATATAGACCCACAAGCTTCTACATGCGGCTTCGCCCGCGTGGAATTCAATAAACAGAATTCCACGCGGGCGCGAAAACTATCGTGCATCCTCTAAGATCTATTATTTCAAAAGGCAGCCTATCTTTGATCCTCGGATGTTAAACTATCTCCATGCCAAATTTCTTCAAAATACAGACTTTTGCAATTATAATATAAATATGGGAACGTCCTGTTTTGAGTTAAAAAAAAATGGTCAGTTTACGTATGCGCTAGCGCGAGCAGTGTCATGCTATCGTTATACGGCGCGGCGAGAGGCGCGAGGCGCGAGCGCGGATAACTTCAGTTGTGTTTGACAGTCACGTTGTATGCGTGTGTTATTAAGCGCGCTCAATGTGCGCGGTGATATGAGCTCGCGTTGCCACCTTTGTTGTGCTTGTGTAATATTAGATCAGCAAGCACTACATTATGACGCAAGAGGATCCTAACAGTCGCTTTGATGATAGTCTTCTCACTACCGAAGAAATCGACGAGGATGAAGACATTGTTATACGCAAAGACAGGACCAGTGTTAAAGAAATGATACAGCGCTTTGAAAGGACTACGCTCAATAATTTTGGTGGCTCGAATAATTCCTTGGACAAAAGTAAAGATTGTTTGCTAGGAAGCTTAACAAGTGTCGTAAATCCTTTACAAGTTAATTTTCAATATTTGTGCCCAGTGACTAATTCTCAAGATAGGCATTCGAACGTATCAGTGAATTCAATTTTATCAAATGTGTCGGAATATAGTTATGAATCCAGTTCGTCAGGTTTTGCCTCAGACAGGAAATCATGTACGTTGAAGCCTCATAGGCCCGCTCCGCCACCTCCTGAACCATTTAACGATACCTCTTCTGTCGACAGTAAGTCTTCTGTACCGGAGGAAACTATGCTAAAAGACACTTATTTTTCTTTTTGCACTCCTCCCAGTTCACCAATAGTTTTAAGACGCTCACGACAGCCACCAGTTATGCGTAAAAAATCTACAATTGTTAATCAAGGCCATTTGGGTGAAACTCATTGGTCTTACGGTGTAAAACAGAGTGATTTAGAAAAATTATTACGTTTGAAATCTTCTGAATTGTCCGACAATGAAGAGGAAACAAAGGACGTTGAAACAAATTCATCAGGGACTGATAGTTGTAGTGATAATTCGAACGAAAGTGATACAGCAGAATTGCGTCAGGAATATATAGTTAAAAACGATGACGGTAGAGCGGACACCTTGTCAACAGATCATTCAACGGACACATTGATAAACGAGTGTGATAGTGATGAAGGGGATAATTTTTCAGACGCTTCAGGTACATCTGTGGATCCTTGTAATTTTGACAATGTCAGTATTAAATCTATTTCTTCGTTGGATATGGTCCCGTATCAGAAATACGACAGCATTACGGTATCCTCTGACGAGTTTGGGTCAGAAGTTTGCCATGCTCCGAATACAGAATTCCTCACTGTTAGTGCAGTCAATGAATGGTGTGTATCAAAATCGCAACAGATATTGGTGCCGGTGGAATCTAAAAAGGAGAAATATCGAAGGTGAGCTCATGATATTTTTCTCGATAGGTGGTATGGTATCATTTGAAAATATGTGCGATATCGCTGCGAGGCTTTGTCACATATTGATAAATGATAAAATATCGCTTTGCCTTACGAGTACTAAGATATGATACAACAAATATATCAAATAAATTTCAGCCTTAAATACGACGATTTCACAGATAATTATTTACATGTGTTAATGGTAACTAGAAATGATTTAGCACCTACCATCATTATCAAATCACTGCGTCATTTGTATCATTTATAATAGTAATTAAAACTATGATGAATTTCAAAACCTTATCTTCACTTTTTTATACAAAAACGGTGAAATTATGCATCGTTTGTATGAAGTGAGTTGAAACAAATTTAAAATAGCTGGTAGGCACGATTATTGTGCACTAATACAACGTGTGACGCTGTGATGTGGTTTTACCTTGATGTTTATTCATATGGTTCGTGGCAAGGTACGTAGTTGACGCGGTTACATGTACATCTTATATGTATGAATAACAATTACGTTTAGAGATCATAATTGAGAAAGCACGTACACTGAATTGATTTCGTCAACTTCTCACGTTGTTCCAATAGTTGTCAACATTAACAAGTGTGAATATTTTATATTTATAATTGATTTCATCGCTTATTATTTACACGTTTAACGTTGTACTCTTGTAGGTATGTAGGTAATCAAACAAGGAATTTTTTAATGCTTACAGTCATACGTTTATAAAAAAATGTATATGGTAATATAATAATTATATAACGAACAAAAAGTAATGTACTACCTACTGACGTTACTTTTTATCATAATAGGCCAATCGAAGTTTACGGCACGTACATTCCTGAATATGTTTTATAAAAGAAACTTCTAATAAAATATTAACAGGTATTTTTCATAAAAATTATCTATGTATGAATGGAGGTAAAAAATAAAATCAAAAGACATTTTATTTTTTCCATTATGTTATCGCCATTTAATAGCCCATCCCTGGATTTGTGAATCGCGTAAGTTTGTAGTTTCAGCAACTTGTGTAGTGTCCACTAAGCTGCTGTAGGAGTTCCCGATTCATACCTGAAGTAAAAAGAGTGTATATATCTCCACATGTTTGGAGATATGCATACCGCCTTACGTTAACGTTTTTGATAACGGGTACGCCATTACTTTGACTTTTAAAAATTTGATATTTTATTTAATTACTAAAGTTTCTGTTGGCTGATGCTATGACGGGAAAGGAAAGTCAACGTGGTGGCTTAGTCAGTAAACATTTTTTTGTTTTTTTTAACAATTAAGCCTAAATACATAATTTACTAGAGTATACATATAAATCAATATTGCTGTACGGGAGGTTTGCTCAGCGCTAATAGAGCAGCGGACTGTATATCGATTTTAGCGCAGTTCGATTCCCGTACCGATGAGAGCCGAAAGGGATCGTTGTTCGCTATATGACGAAGTAAATGCTTCACTCTTCTTGATAACTATTTTATTCACTATTCAATACCTATTTCTATCGTCTTGTACAATCTTATTATTTACTATATAAATCAATATCTATATCTATCGTTTTGTACATTTGTGTTTACTATTGTCCTGTACAATTGCTTTTTAAGTTTTTTTTTGTTATGGGTTAGGAAGGCAAACGAGCAGGCGTGTCACCTGTTGGAAAGCAATTAACGCCGCCCATATACATCCGCAGTGCCATAGGCTGTGCGGAAACGTTGCCGATCTTTAAGGAAAGTGTCATTATGGGAGTGGGAGCTTGAGGGGGAGGGTGTTCGGTCTCCGGAACTCAGGCGCTCACCGTACGAAGCGCGGTAGTTAAGCAACTTCTCAGACGCCTGTTTTCTGCGGCGTCTGAATGGTAGCTTAAAGCATAAGTACTAGCCTATTCGGTGTTCATGCATGTCCTGCGGAGGCTACGTATATTACGTGGAATATGTTACTATGTGATATTATTTTAGTTTTGTTATAAGTTTGGACCTCTCAACTTAAAAACGGCAAGGCTATGGAGTGTAAAAGAAACCCTTCTAAATTTTATCACTTAAATTCAATCTTAATAAGTCCTAGGGTTTAAATACTGAAACGTGTGTTACATTTGTTACACGGAATATTAATAAAATATTTTTTCATATAGCGTATATATGTATGTTTATATTATTGTTGTTATTATTAATCATCAGAATAAAAAATATACAACGTATGGCCTAAAGATATTTAGGTGACCAATCTGTCTTGGACAAGCGTGGCGTGATAATATCCATTCCTCCAGTAATGAGGCGGTTTGTGCCCAGCAGTGGGATATATATGGTTTGAGAAGATTTTTTTAAAAGAAAACTAGCAAAGTTTTTATATTATTATAATTCTTGTGAACCATTTCGCCTAAGCTAATAATGTTTGTCAATACTTACTGAGTTGTTGCTGCTTATTATTTATTTGTTGTATGTATCATCATTTCATTATCATTCACCGCTACCGCTTAAATACACTCATCTACCAAATCACACCATGCCCAATAGGATAAGGTCGCCGCTACTGTAGACAGTTTCAGTATATTTACATCATAAACTTTGTAAAAAACGTACAGTTATAAATAATACAAACAAACAAATAACAGTATCCGAAAACGTTTAAATTGCTTTCAAAAAATAATAAAATCTTGTAATTAATATTATGTTATGAATTAAATCAATGGTTGTTTACTCAAGTCGTCATTATAGACTTTGCAGGCTTTGCAAAGAAAAATATTTGAGCCGATAAACTGGCGTTATGTACACTATCCGATTACGCTGGGAAAAATGTTTTCAATCGATAGGCCAAGGTATTTATTCTGCTTCGTACACGAGCTAATAGGATTACAAGCGATCACGGTAAAGCGAAAGAGCAAATACCAGTAGATGGGTAGTTATTATTTATAAAAATTTTGATTATTTTTAAAGTAAATAAAAACTCTCTCAAACTATATTATAGGAAGTTGGGTTATCTCCAATTATTATATTATTAGAGCACGAAATCAGTAAACGATAAAACGTGATATAATATGTTATTTTAAACCATTATCTGAGCCGTTTGTTCGAGTGTCAATACTCTATTCACCACGACTGTGGGTTGCAATTGCAAGGTCGTTTATTTACATAATCAACAAGATATGTACATAAAAGTAAAATTGTAATGCGGTCGGATCAAATGTATATGTAAATATATACATATAAATAATTAATAAAACTTTTTTTTCATAAAATAAACTATATTTATTATTATATAATAACATATTTATTAAGTTAAATACTTCGTGTTAACGTTGATTTACAGCAAGGTATCAAAAAAAATGTCACCAGAATAAATGAATGTATGAATAAGAATAGAGGTCAAATCTTTTTCGATTAAAAATGAAAAACGACGGTAGATATGTAATGGTATTGAAAACTAGCTTATATGTAAGTGGGTGTCCTATTTTACTGTAATTCCTAAACGATTAAATATCGGTGTAAAATAATAATGAAAAAATTGGTTTATATTACTAGTTCGGATTGCTTGGAATTTTGTATTTATCTTAAAATTATATAGTTGTGCAGGTCATTTATATTTGATTAAAAAATGTTACAAAACTTATCATTATTGAATCCGAAGTCGCTTGTTTTCAATTTTGTAGAATGCGTAAAAGTTAAATTATTATAGTTTGATTCATATGACGCGGGTTTTAGATATAAATTCCTTTGAACGGAAACAAACCGAGTTTAATACTTGGTGCTCTTACTCTAGAACTGTTATTTACAATTTCAAGTATGAAGAGCACGTGGAAAATAACACGTCCTCTTGGAGACTAGAAGACATCGAGAGAAATTTGCATGTTCGGAACATTTTCGGATGAACGTGAAATTTTAGACTACTCGTACTTTTTCCCTAAGATTGGAAGTTCTATGCCAATAGTGGTTTTTAGACCTTTCCTAACTTTTCAATTATACTACTTATGGACAAAGATTGCAACTCGATGAAGCATCGAGTAGATAGATCCCAGATAATTCAAGAGAAGAGAAGATATCAATAGAAATAATGATTAAGATAGATTTTAAGTAATTATGGACGAGGCGGATAACACTTGTGGATGAAATGAACTTATTTCATCATTTTTTGTTGTTTTACCTGAAACATTACTTAATATAAACCCATTTATTAAATTTTCCATTGACTCGATATTAAAGTTGTAAATTAAATGAGGATATCGATTTCAAATTTCTTGTATTAGATTATTAATGGAGTCAGGCGTTACTTTGCGGAAATCCATCACTATGTGGATAGTCAAAAGTTTTACTTAGCTAAGATCCGCGACAAGCAAAACAATAACAGAAAACTAGTAATGTGTATTTTTCTGCTGGATGAAGTGGATTTATTGGGAGTCGTTTACAAGATGGAGAAGTGGTAATGTGTGTTTGGTTTTGTGTATAGTGGTTGGTGGGTGGAGAATTGATGGCCGATTTTCGGTAAGTTTTTGGTTTAAGTTCCAAATAAATCCACTTTATCCAGCACAAAAAACACATATTATCAATTTTCTATTATTGTTTTGCTTGTTGCGGATCTTAGCTAAGTAAAACTTTTGACTATCCACATATTCATGTATGTATTAGTCTTAAAACAATTAAGAATTTAATGATATACAGGTAAAATAATTTAATGACCCTATTATGTAATTAAATTATTTAATTACACATACATTACAATCATTTTATAGAACTATAGAAATTCGCTTCTCATTTTCTAGGAATAATTAATGTAACGATTGGCTCAGTGTCCTCCTCCCGCGGAGTCAATGGTCGCGGGAATCGACCGCATCGGAATAAATATTTATATGGATTTATAAATGTTTATTCCGAGTCTGGTAACCCCCCAATCCGCATTTCCTTTTCTGCCCCTTCCTTTCTTCTCTGTCCTTCCTTTCCTCTCCGCCAATCCACGGTCTGCCGCGCCAATGGATGCGTGGCTAGGCGCGAGCCTAGTCGCAAGCGTGCCGATCGTCCCGGGGTCGGGCTCCCCCGGGGACTATGGTGCCTTTCCTCAGCATGCAGGGCTCTGCTGGGGCTGACCTCCATCCTCCCTTGCGGCTCGTGGGATTCACCAAGACGAATGTAATATACCTAATTTTTCGAAAACGACGGCGACGTGGTTCACCATCCGTCACGTCCTGATTCTCACGAGGGCGAAAAGCGACCAATGACGAGCCGTTTCGCTGCGTTGAATGGCAGCGGATGGAGCTCTGTGGGCTCTGCCAACCCCTGCGGGGGATAGGCGTGAATATATATAAAAAAAATAAGAATTTACCTAGAATATAAATATGCTACGAATAATTTTAATTAAAGATTTTTTCACAGCCCATACATGTCACGGGCTGCTGAACACGGGTCTCCCCATTTCTGGAGGAACCGAATTAAACCCACCACGCTTGTCCAATGCGAATTGGCGGGATTACATATATATATATATATATATATATTATATATATATATATATATATATATATATATATATATATAAAAAAAAATTAATGTAAAAAAAAATAACTAAGTATATTTTCAATAATGAATATTTATCTTCAAAGTCTTGGTAAGGCACATCTCTACTTCGGATATAATAAGCCATTTATCCTACATAACTTTCTGCTAGTTACACGTCCGAAGTTCTAGCCAATCCCTCTAACGGTACCCAGCTTGGCAGACGGTCTGACAGTAATTGCAAATATGTCCGCTTTATAGTATGATCTCTCTCTCTCTCTCTCCATACACTCTAATTAGCCAAGCTAATCTGTTTGCCATCATGCCCTAAACTATTTTCAATTTAACTATCAGTTATCGTATATATCTGTTATTTCTTAACTTAATAAACATTATATTATTAAACGGTATTATAAATACCGTTCATACCGTTAGTCATTAACATAATGTAGGTGCAGAGGTAATACGGTACGGGATTAATAAATGAGAAGCTTGTTTCGCGGTCAACTACAAGTCTATTTTTTTTTCAAGTAGGTTATATGTTTTAAAGCAGGTAGGTCGAGAAATATTTTTAGTTTTAAACTACGCACAAAACCTATATAAAAAACCTATATAGTCTTATAAAAGCAACATCAAACAACAGCCAATTATATCCGAGACGTATGTCGTTTGGGTAAATAATATGAATGATGCAATTTCGACTCATGTTTTTGTTGCGAATCTTACGCATTCATTCATCATCAACACCCTATAGCTTTCCACGTCTAGAAATATTTTTTGTTTCACAGACCATATATGTTCCATTGCTGGGCATAGATCTTCCTAATTCTGGAGGAATGGATATTAATTTACCACGCTTATCTGAGGCTGATTGGCGGGGCACGCGAAATCTGAATAAATATTTGGAGACCATACATACTTGTTCATACATTGTCCCGATGCGGGAATTGAACATACGATGACTACGAAGGCTAATGAATGTTGTCGCCGTAACTGAATTGTGACTGTTTATATCTAGCTGTGATTATTGGGTGGTTAATTTGATATAAGACGGGCGTCAGAACCTCCTTCATTATTCAGTAAGATTGAAAGTTGATGCAAGGTGGGTATTTTTAAGGAAACGACTTGAAACATAGTCACTTAGTTTCTTTATTATAGTGCCTAGAAGTGTAGAATTCTTCTTCAATGAACATATATTTCAACTTCAATGAACATAATCATTCTTTTTCAATGAACATATATTTTGATTTAAATTTTTTCGCTTATCCGAAAAATTGCAATTAAACTATACAAAGCATTTTTAAAAGTACGGAAATTGCGGACTAGTCTCTAACGACTATATAAAGCCAGGGTAATATTAGCGCTGATAATAATATCTTGCCTGGAGTAATGGAGTTTTAATGAATGATAAATAAATAAATATTTGTACACAGTACACTTTGATATTTCTTGTGCAACGTTTAAAAGTTATGACAATTTGGGAATAATGATGTCACAAACACAAGAAAGTCGAGTTTATCGTATGGCACATTTCATATTTTCAAATATTTTATCTCTCTTTAGTTCCCATTTATTTTTACTACTTTAGGGTCCTGGACTCAAATTTCCGACGCAAATCAAATTTCTTTAAAATATAATTGATAACATGTGATAATTTAGGTCCGAATAGTAATAATATCGAAATTCTGAATTAAACAAAAACATCATTTTATGTAACAAAATAAAAGAATGAATAAACTTATAACCTAAAATGCGCCACAAAATAGTTCTTACTCTGGCATATAGCTTGGTGGTCTATTGGTGCACCTGGCGCTGGTTTACAGTAAGAATCACAATAAATACTCACGGACAACAGTGATGAGACAGATTTAATATATTTTATCATTTATAAACGTTTGTAATTTTCGATTATTTGTTTTAAGGAGAAATCAGACGAGAGAGTGTCTGTTGTATTTGCAGACATACTCGTATGTTTGATATAATTTCTCAGATGCAACCGTAACCGAATAGCTTGTAAAACTACATCATTAAGTTACACTTTCAAAAATATCTTTCTTAATATAATAAACGTTATTAATAGTACATGATTTGGTTATGTAAATTAACATTGAAGAATACAAATTAATATTTATGTAACGTGGAGAAAGGAAAATAGTTTGGGTTTTAATGTCACGTTTGTGAAATTGTCGTGTTTCTATCGATTTGTATTTAGATGAAAGCGATGTACTTCAGATTGGAATTCTTAGACTTATTTTTTTGCAAACTATCTTTAGAATATTCTTTTATAATGAAATTTATAAGTTTTACGTGAAAATTATCAATGTAAGAATTTACAGCTATATAGGATTTTGGATCCCCACACTGGTTTTCTGTTGGCATTAAAAGAGTCTCTACAGTCTATAACTTATGAAAGTATTATGAATATATTGATTGTAGAACGAAATATCAATTCTAATGTCTACTTTTTTTATCGTCTTTGTAATTTTATCATGTTTAAAAATGTATCGAATTATTTATTCGATCTTTGCCTCTATTTTTTAGTCATACAATTTTCTAAAACTCTCTAAGTTCTTTACCTATATAGTGTAAATTGCATTGTCATGGATATATCCCTATAACAAGGTTTTTAAATTCGACAACTATTACATATGTTTTTGATTAGCTAATTGGCTAAGTGGCGATGCTCTCGCCATCGAAGTCAATGGGTTCTATCCCAGTATCATAATAAATACATATATGTATGGTATTTATTTCGACTCTCAATGCCCCACCAATCCGCGTTAAAACGGGGCGGCCACGCTCATTAGTGGGACGTATATGGGCTGTGAAAAAAAAGATATTAATAGTGATTTGTATCTCGTGTTGTTTTTTGCATTGCATTGATTATATACCTTGTTTCTGCACGCGCCTCAAGATTGTGACGTCACAACTTATGCGTGGACAAAACTCATATACACTCGAGACGTGACACTGCTATTTGGCACCTTGTTATAATGATTCACTGGGCTTATAGCTTTCTCTACCGTGTTACGTTTTTAAATATTCTATCGCCGCGTCATTTTTACATTTGTAACATTAACGTACCTAAGTAATGATTGTTTAGAAAAGTGGGAATATTTTTGTTAAACATTTTGTTGTGCAATAATTTGTGTATTTGATCCGTTAGACCTAATCTTATATACATTCAATTGTTTTATTATAAAAAAGCTATCCAGTAAAGCATATTAGCAGCCGATTAATAAAATGCTCAATCTACCTAGGAATAAATAAGATATCTAGTTATATATTAAATATGTTATTTTTTTAATGAGTGCAGAAAAATATGGAAGATTTTTTTGGTCCGTTTCCTTTCTCTTCGAGGGCCACTTTGTTTTCGAAGTTTGTTAGTTTTAATATTGACGTTAAAAAGAATTCTTGTAACTTTGTTGTAAAAGGAAGGATAAAAAACAAATCTTTTTTGTATTTGAAAATTACACATAAATATTTCAGAACAAAATACTCCTGGGTAGTTTATTATAAAAATGTATCCATTTAACAAATGCGTTGTTATTAATGAAAATGGAACATAATATACATAGATAAGAATTATTTTAAAGAAATTCTACTATTTCTAATCCATAATAAAGTTCAAGGCACATTCGTTTTTACGTTTGTTCCGAAGACAAAGTCTGTATTAAAAAGAAATGCAAAAATAGTTTTTTAAAAAGATTAGTTTTATTTATTTTTAAAACGAATTATTCGTTTTGTTGTTTTGCTACATACGTTATAGATTATTTTTAAAACATGTGTAAACGCAAGAAGCCAAGGTTGATTCAGTATTTACATTCTGGTACAGAAGCGGCCTCACCTATATTTAATATTATAACATTTTTCTTCTGACCTAATAGATTCGTTAACTATTAAGAATATTTTAATTCTGAACGTAGTCAGATATATTTAGAACGTTCCGTCTATAGCGAAAAGCGGCAAGGTTAAGCTCTTGAGACTATAAGCGAACGAAATTAATTAAATATTAGTGTTCTTCATCGCAGGCGATTAACAGAACGAGTGAACGAGTTGTTACACACTGAAAATGTTTACGTGGAGCGCCTGAAGCATGTGGTTGAAGATTACATCCCGGAAATGTTACGGGACGACCTGCCTCTCTCGCTAAGGGGAATGAAACCAGACATTTTTGCTAATATTGAGCGCATATGCCGATTTCACGCTGAAGAGTTTCTGCCGGCTCTGAGAGATTGCGAAAATGATTTAAGGAAATTGGGGCAGTGTTTTAGAAGATTTGTAAGTATTTATTATTTATCTTTTTATTCCTTGCAATTAATTACCATTAGTAATACCATTCTATTAGTTTTAATTGTCGAAAGCCAAATTTAAATTATTTGTATATATTTTTTATATTGGATAGAAACAAGTATTACATTAATTTTGAGATACTATAGTATAATACTTGCCTCCCTTCAAAGGTTTTTAAAATGAGTTTATTCGCAGAGTTGTGATTAGTAAGTGTTAGGTCACATTTGGATATTGCTATTGTATAATTTTAATTATAGTTTTCTAAAAAATAGTTAAAACTATTCTTAGTTATATAAATCCATAAGCAAATGTATGGTGGAATGCTTTTAATGCAAAGTATGAAAGTGCAGTTCCATTTAGATTTGTTCAGAGAGTGCTAACTAAAACATTGCTGTAAAATTAAACATTTATAAAAGTTTCAAAATATGACTGGAAACAGTATAGCTGATGAAAGATAATTAAAAATCACAATAAAAAAATCTTATAACAACAATCGTGTCATGGTCTGTTGGTTTGCGTGTTTCTTAGGCTCGTTTATTGTACAACATAAATATGGATCATCTAATTCTACTTTGATCCATAAAGCGCGACTCGAGAATTTTTAAACGAAGGTCGTAGTTCTAATTATAATGGCTGAATAAAATCGATGCCATTGGAAATGCACGGTTCTGTACAGTTCCAGAAGTTCCTACCACGTTCGCTGGGTTGTGAATAGTTTTACTTTGTTCGGTGCAGTTTAGTGAAAGCATACAATATTCACTACTCTGTGATATAGACAAAAAGGGTTACACATATGAATTCATCACTTTATATCTGTAATGGCAACGTATGCGTTTATATATAATATCTAGTTTAAAAAACAGTTTGTATTTTTTTTGTTGGATAGCCAACGAGCAGGCGTGTCACCTGGTGGAAAGTAATCAATGCCATAGACTTCCTCAGCGTCATAGGTAGTGCCGACCTTTAAGGAAAGTGTCATTATGGGAGCGGGAACGGGAAGGGGAGGGGAAGTGGGAGGGGGAGGATGTTGGGCTTCCGAAACTCGACCGCTCGCCGTACGAAGCGCGGTAGGTATGCTACCACTCAGATGCCGGTTTTTTGCGGGAGCGTGGTACTTCCGCGGGTGAGCCGGCCCATTCATGCTACAGACAAATATTATGCCATTCTTGACAAAGTAAATTTAAAAAAAATATATAGGGCCCTTTCGGCTTCTCTTCCGGTGGGAGTGGTAAGAAGTGATAGTCTTACTACTACTACTTACTAAGTGACTTCCTACGACGCGGGAGCAAGTATCAGTAGATGGGCAGCAGCGTCTACCAGAGTGAAATATCATCTGCGATCCCCAATACGCCACAAAGCATTTGGATTATGGTAACAACCCGTTCTTACGCAATGGGGATTGCGGTAGAGAGGTTATTATCTAGCATTGGGCTGTTACCGCTGCATTGATTGATTCAATTTAGCCTGTGTATCTTTAGATTTTGGATACCAACAGAACAGCCCATATATGTCCCACTATTGGGTACAGCCGATGCTGGCATGACAGCTGGATGCCCGTAGTAGCGTAGCCCAAGATCGGGCTAGGCATCGCGCCTTGGGTGAGGCCTATGTCCAGCAGTGGACTGCCGTGGGCTAATATTGATATTGATTGGATACAGGCGATCCTATTTCTAGGAGAGTGGAGATTACACCTGTCTTACGTTGATTGGCGGGATATTGTAACTTGGAGTAAATACTTGTGGGTCTTACACGGAAAAGACAGGGAAAGAAGTCACATGTTTGCTTTGAACACGGAAGTTTGATGAACAGGATTGTGTTCGCCTTTGAATAGTGGGTTTATAATCATTCCAGCAGAAGTTAGGACGTCCCATGTTCTGTAGTGGGATATATTTAGATAATGGCTATAAAAATGATACAATGTAAAAGTTTAACAATTTCGGCATTTTGTCATTTTTGTAACAATCGAACACAATTGCTGATTTAATATTTTTTCTTGTCTGCAGGAACAAAGGTTCAACATGTATGTAATGTACTCTAGGAATAATAAGAGAGCTACGAGACTGGTCTACGAACACAAACAGTTCTTCCAGGTGAGTGTTTGCTATAGAGGCAAAAATTGTAATATTATTTTTTTTGGGATGACCAACCAGTGTCATTGTACTCTGAGCTTAAAACACCTACGTATTACTTAAACCATCAACGCAGTACAACTTTCTTGTACGTTAGTATACGAGTATAATAAAGCTGTCCTAGTATTTAAATTTTTTAAAACTATGAATACATTCCAAATATATTCTTTTTATTCATTCAGTTATGCATAGGAATTAATCTAGTGATTTTGATTTTCTGTATAAATAAATATATTTAAACTTCATCCTTCGAATTTATCAGGCCGTTGACTCTCATATTACAATAAATGGAAGTAATTTATGTATACATTTGATAAAGTTGGCGGTGTCGGCAATCAACCTAAACATCTTTCGGGTGTTCCCCATGACAGGGATTTTCTCAATATAGTCGCAGGAAATGGTTTTTATTTTTATTGATATCTTATCTATATGAATATGGAAAATAATCTGTAGTGCTTAATATTATTTGCTACTAATTTGTGAATATATATTATTCTGGCACTCAACACACATAAGGCGTTACATTTCCGGTTTTTTCAGCCGCCTTGCACAGATCGTCTCACCAATTGGCCGGGAAGCATCCTACACTACCTTTGCTAAGTCGCGATCTCCGCTTCATCAATCGTCTACTACAACGGTTCTTGGTTATTTGACTAGTCCAACTCATTGCCTCTTCAGTTTGCTAACCTGGAAAGTTATATTTCTTGACTTTGTTATATGTCTACAGAAATAATCTAGTAGGTATATTATTAACCTTAGGGTAATAAAATACATAGGTATGAGTACATAACGTGGTCGACCTATATCGTTTTATCTTAAATTGAATAGCGTAATGTGAGGGTACGAATAAATCGCATATTGTTTCGTTGCCAGTGGTAATCATCACAGTGATGCGACGCATGCGTTGTTATTAACTCATTTGTAGGCTGTGTGCGAAATGGTTAATGATGAACAAGAACCTACATGTTGTCCGTACCGTTACACATCCACATTTAAGATGAATAATAATGTAACTAAAACTTATACCAACTTTTCCTAAAGTTATACTTTTTAATATTTTATAAAACATATTATGTGAAATATGTACATATTTCATATACTATAGAAAATCAACACAATATAAATATCGTCTTAGCGTCGTAACATGTACTAAGAACCCGTAGGTATACGTTTTAATTTTCCACAAAGGGCAGACAACCTCTAAAAGATCTAAATTGATTACTATATATGAGATACATACCGTATCTGAGGTTTGGCATTATCTTTAGACTGAAGTTACATTACTAATAGTTATTGTCATAATATGTTGTTAGTAGTGTAATTAATATATATATTTAACAAAAAGTCCAGAGGAAAAAATTAGAGGAGATAAGCATTTAGTTTCACTTACATGAACAGCAACCGAAGCATTGCTGGTGAATGTGTGTATGTAAAGACTTATGCTGGCTTCCACGAAAGAGTAATGAGCATATACTAGTTTAGCAGAACGGAGTTTAAGTAGCTAAAATAATAAAAAAAATAATATCTAAAAATTATATTTATAAATAATTCTAACATATTAATATTATTGTGATTAATAAGCGAAAAGAACTCATTTTTAATTCTTTTTTTTTTGCTCAGCCCTTTCAATTCTACTCTTAGTTCAAGGGTCAAAATCGGAATCGGGCGGAATCTGCTTCGCTCGTAGTATAAAACGAGCTTAAAATTTATCCGGTAGTTCATTTTCATTAAAACATACACTAAAAAACTTAAACGAGCTAAGGGTTTATTAATCCAGTATAGGTATATTTTATTTTTAACACCGCAACTGCGCAGGACATTTTAAATAAACTCATTTAGTTAATTGTCCCTCAAGGCTCTTTTCATTGAGTGAAAGTTTACACATTGTCACGTTCTATTTCCCTTTCTAACAAACTTCTCAGTCTACTTGCTCGAATAAGATTCCGCTCCAGTAACCCTGCTTCTTGATCATGATCATATATCATTTGACTTAAACCGAATTTCTCACGACAACATGTGAGAGGCAGTGGAAATATCGATACTGGTTTTATGAAGCTTTTAAATTGATGAGAAACAATTACTGTTTATTGCCCTCCATCGAGCGGTAATGGTAATGTGCGGTGTGTCATTTCAAGCCAGCCTACAGTTATATTATAAATTATTTTCACTTATGTTTACACCAAATTTATATTTGTATGATTTGATGACAGACATGAATACCTTTGAGAGTTTGTATTATATTCCAATATATTCATATAACTGATACTTGTGACCATGATATGATGAAATCATTATTGTGTTAACCTTAAATAATGTGTTCTGTAGTAAAGTTAATGTTTTTTTTTTCAGGACAAACAAATAGAATTAGGTGATAGATTAGACCTATCTAGTTATCTACTTGAACCAGTGCAAAGGATACCACGGTATAAATTATTTTTGGACGATCTAGTTAAAACGTATATAAACTACGAGAATGAGAGATGCGAGTCAGATTCTAGAATATCGAAACTCAGCGTGGACAGTGACGAGACCGGTGGGAGTAATGGCGAGTCATGTGATAGTGAAGAAACGCCTTTGGAAAGTTTGAAACTCGCCAAGACCATGGTTGAGTGCGTACTGACTGCCGTCGACGGAATTATGGCGTTAGAGAGTATAAGAGACTGCCCAGTAAGTACATCATATCGTCTCAATTGTTTAACCATTAATTGACGTAGGCCGTACTTTGAAAATTCATTAGATAAAATTTACTTTATATAAGTCAAAATGTACTTTCTAAAATCCGTGAAATTAATAAAATATATTATAATATAATAATAATGCATGTTACGCATCTGTGTATAAGTAAACCAAAAATTCACCTGCCATTCGATGGTATTATTATCATGAATACATACTATGAAAAAATAAAAGATATGTCGTGATCAATGTATTCTTTATCTAAAAATAATAAAGAACATATTAATAATGATATTTTTTATATGATATTTTATTCGATTTGATATTTTTGTCAGTAATATTGTTTAATTTTAATTTTAAAGGTTTTACCACTTTTAATATCTCAAATTTCAAAAGTAACCTATTGTTATAAACTCCTTACTCATATAAAGAAACAAATAAATTACTTAAATCAAGTCCGTTATATTTTATGTACCTTCTTTGTTTTGTCGTTGTTCTCATTCCTAAAATAGTATCGAAGTGTTATCGTAACCTAAATTTTTCGATATGATTGTCATTTAGTGATAGATAATAATAAAATTTGATGACCTGAATGGTGCAGTAGCGAAATGTACGCTCAAGGTTCGTGGGTTTGATTCTCGCATCATGATAAATAATTTTAAGACCTACAGGTAGTTAATCTAAGTTTGAGGGATCTTTTGTGTGTTTATAACGACATCTACGACGCATGAAATCCGAAAATGGATCTATGAACGAACGGAAAATAATTCTTTTCAATTACATTACAGCCAAATTTAAATTTGCTAAACCAAGGTCGACTGTTGCGTCAAAATGAGTTCTATGCAATGGATAGCGCGCGGCGGAAGAGGCAGCTCATGAGGATATTTCTTTTTGACAAACTCGTCCTCATCACAGCGGTCTATCGTAAGGTTAGTTGTTAGTACTTAAGCACACGCGTAGGAACATATTCCTGCTTGCAAGAAATATTGAACATGGTCCTCATCATCAAAGCCTATATATAATCCATTATTAGACCCAAAATACTGAACATCTGCTCGTATTTTCCACGATTTAGCAGGATTAGGTGACTGCAGTAAAGTTAACTGTGACGCAAATGTTCGGTTCCTGTCATATAATAGGGTCAACTCATTTCTTCCTGTGGGTATAGTATAAGATGTTTATGGAAGCAATGACCAGTAGATGGACAACAGTGTTTATCTGGGGTTGAAAACCAAATTGTTATTCCAAATCTGCCTAAGTTCAGGGATTATAGGAATGCCCCTTAATTTTGAGTGAGACTAATACCCAGAAGTGGCCTGGATGGGTATTTATGTGGATTGTATAGTCCTAGTGTAAAATAAATCTATCTGTATGTGAAATTTTTACTATATTTACAAAAATATGACAATATTTTTATGACATACAATATAATATTTTTATAAAAATATGTCATTTAATCGTGTCTAAATTGGAGGAACTGGTTTATCGAAAACCTTATAATTAACTCGATTTTATGCAAATAAAGAAATTATGATCGAAAACATATATTTTAATAAATAAATTATAATAGAAAAAATATATTATTAGATTGAAAAAATATAACTTTTTTATACTAAACAAAAAGCATGTATAACATTGCAAGAGAAACATTATGTATGTTGTTAGCCTTTTGAATGCACATTAAACTTAATTCTGCTCCATTATGTTCTCAGTGAATTTCACTACGAAACTACTCCCATACTCAGAACTTTAGTTCTAGGTTGACAATTGATATTTTATAAAATCTTATAATTAATATGCCGATATATACCTGAAAAAAATTCCTCTTTTTAAGCAAATTGCGCGCACGCAGAAGTGTGAAATTTGGCATAATTAAATTTGGGGGAGTGTAGAAAGATGAATTTAAAAAATAATGCTGGACACTGGGCCACCATTAGTTTCTATTAGCGAGTACACTATACGTGCACTTTGTCACTGTTTGACGTCGATCTTCTGTTTATATAGTCTGTAGTTTCTATTTTAATGCGTTTATTATCACCCATTTGTTTGTATGAACGGAATGAGTCATTTCGAAGTGAATCATTATTATCGAACGGCAATAAAAATTTTAGCACAATATTTTAACATTGTCCTATTAGCCCCAGTCTGTCAACCTACCTACTGTCGGGGTGATAAGAGTTTATTGTAATTTTTAAGGCGATGTTCTGATTGTGATATAATTTTATATTATAGTTATTATATAAATTGACATAATATTCAAGAACGAATAAAATCATTCTATTAAATGGATTTTTTGGTTAGCAACTTTCTATATACAGCTTAATACTGTACAATAAGTATTTATTCTGTGTTTGGATATTCTGCCAATCTGCCTTGCACAATCGTGGTGGGTTAATGACCATTCCTTCCGAAAAAGAAAGACCCATTGCCCAGTAGTGCCAGAAATAGTGCGAAACATTATTATAATTTTCATTTAACATATAATTTACAAGCTATAACTATGGCTATTAATCGGTGAATGATTTGTTATTTATCTCGTATAAGTTTATATTCCCACGATTGCATTGTATTTTTTAATATTTTTTACACGTCATCTGACAGTATTATAAGCATTTTGTGTTGAGCTATTAACAAGGTAGCTTTAATAATTATTTTTTAGCTTTAATTTTAACAATTGATTTATTAGTATAATCTTGTTGATTACTCTGAATGGTGTAAAATAAATAAAATTACAAACTGGAATTACATAACATTAGTAATTTCGATAATGTATTGCTTCTCCTTATAAATATTTCCGTGATAATGAATCAACATTAACAATTAAAATGTAGCCCTAAGTTATATTGCGAATATAAAATTATTGTAACTATTAAATAATCAACAGTTCCAACAATAGCCTTACGTTATTATTGCTTGTCGCGAATTTATTTGTTCGTAACTTACCCTTAAGCAGCGTACAATGAAATATTGAATATTACGAGTACAAACGTAGATTATTACGAGAACACACTGCTTTGGCGTTGCCAGCTGACTTCTTCGATGAAGACATTTCAGATACTGGCGTTCCACTATCTACTAATCAAATTCGATACCCTGTTGGACTGAACTTTGTACACGAGCGTTTATCTCTTTGATATTTATAGTAAATATTGAAAGTTAGGCTTGTAGCAGCGCATTGATTTATAAACGACTGGCTTGTGTTTGCACACAGAAAACACATGAACTGCTTTGAAACAACCATAGAACCATGGAGTTGTAATAAAAAAAAACTATTGACGTGAACTGTAGGTACAATGTGGCAAATATTTTGTTTTACCGCTTTCGGAGTCAATTATAGCGGGTTTGATTCTCAGATCGGGATAAATACACACTACATACTATATAAATATTTTTTTATGAGATAGGAAGGCAAACGAGCAGACGTATCACCTGATGGAAAGCAATCAACGACGCCCATAGACGTTCGCCATAGGCACTGTAGAAGCGTTGCCGACCTTTAAGGAAAATGACATTATGGGAAGGGGAGGGGTTTATCCTCCGGAATTCAATCGCTCACTGGAAGAAGCGCGGTGGCTAAGCTACCATTCAGATGCTGGTTTTCTGCGGAAGTGAAGTACTTTCCAAGGCGAGTCGGCTCTTTTAAGCTACAGACAAATAATGTACCATTTTTGACAAACTCTTCGTCTGCAGAGTGGCTCTACCACTTCTAAATGATAATACTAAATATGTTTGAATATGTGGCCTACAGATATTTTAAATTGAGGTATTCAATAATTATTATTTATTTCAATAAAGTATGTAAAAAAGAGCCAAGTTTAATTTTTTTTCATTAACTTTGTACAATCTTTAATAAAAAAACCGGTAAACTGGAATAGCTTCCATTTGAAGTTCGTAAAGTGACAGGAAATGGCCTTGCCAATGCTACGGAACGACTAATTACTACGCACCGTCGGTTTAACTGTTTGATGACACGGGAAATACGTAATAACCCCGGGAAAATCTCTATTGTTTGTAAATACGATTGTTGTAACAACATGAAAGGCGTGTGTTGTAAATGTGCTATGTGGTTCCTTTAATATGGGCAGGCACAAACTTCAATAAGTGGTGTTGCTTACGTAAATCCGACTTACCTAAATATTATCCATAATCTAGGCAATTTTTTTATAAGAATATAGTGCGCGTTGATGCGATTCCATAGTTGTGTTTTATCTATAAAGAAACTGAAGCATAGAATACACTTTCATAGGTCTTGGAATTCGTTTCCGGATTCTCGACACAGTTTAACTGATTGTTAATTTAAATTGCGAGTCTTAAGTGCACTAGAGCTCAACATCTTTTCTGCATCGGTACCGCGCTACAAATTAAGATATAATTAGGAATTTTACTGCGCAGTTTTACGTGTTATGGCTTTACTTGTTTTCATTTTGTATCTAACTTTCATAACTAAACTAAACTATGTATTGTAATATTTTAAGTTCTCTTGCGTTATTTAAGTAAATTTAACTCGAAATATTAATTATTTTTGTCGCATTCAATGTCATTTGATAAAAAAAAGAAAAAAGTATATTCAAAATAATATATATTTCTAAAACGTCTCTTTGAACTTTTATGTTATTAATATGTAATTTTCTATTAAAACAGTTTGATTCACTTGAGAAGTGATCAATAAATATGTAGTTATTTCATATGAAAAATAAATTAAAATACATTAAATTTTAATCAAATTAAATTTAACATAATGTAGATATAGCCATAAAATACGATTCTAATTGTTTCCTTTTTTCAAACTTTCAGCAAATAACAGTGGAGTTTTTCATATACAAGGATCATATTCCAGTGGACGACCTCGGCATTACTGCCAAAGAGCATGACCAATACAAACTCTCAATATGGTATAAGAAGCGTAACTTAAAGTCATACAAATTGGAGACGAGAGACCCAGGAGTACGCAACGCTTGGGTTGAAGAGATAACGTCCTTGCTTTGGGAGCAGGCGATGCAGAAGAAAGGTGAGTTTTATAACAAACTAGGTTTAACGATCTCGACAGTTTGTGAAAGTGAAATATTTTGCACCAATATTAGGTTCGAACGCTGGTTATACGTAAAATCTTAAAAAAAAAAGAAAATTGTGTCGTATTGCATAATATTTAGTATAACATAAGCACTACATACACTTAGGTATTTATATATATACACATGTGGGTATACTTTCATAATTTGAAAATTCCCGTATATTGTCAACCAAAGAAAGGTATTTTATTCGTATTTTTTGTTAATGATATTTTTAAATTAACTTATACAATTAATAATTTGATTATATAACTAATAAAATCTACAATTGTACGTATTCAGACAACAACTTTCAAACAATAGTAAAGTGGAATATAATTAACATCTTATACGATACGGTGTCTAAGCAAATGTACAATTAATAATTTCCTAATAAATGGTTCAGTAGTTGGTCTGGTCAGAACTAAGATTGGTTTTAATATAAAAAAAAGTTTTAGTTTTATTAGGATTAAATTTGTGTATAACTATAAGTAATCGTTAGTTCAAAAAATTAGGATTTGGTCAAAAAGTGCCTTTTGTGTATAAGAAGTCGCACGCATTTGACAATTCTGAGATTTCTCAGAATAGATCGCCGCAGCACAATCTTTTAGTACCTATATATACTATCAATAACATCATCATAGTTCCTAAAAATATTTTTGTGTTACCCTTGAATTGTAAAACAATTATTATAAAATTCACTATAACAGTATTTGTAATGAGATTTGTGATGAACGATCATGGCCTTACAAGTTAATGTGTTGAATGCGGAGGCGTTCAATCATGTCGGAACAATTCTGTTATTCATCGCACCTCAGCGTTTGATACAAATGCTTGGACGCGCACGAATTAGTAAGATGCTTGGGGTAGAGCCGTTCCCTTAAATTTTGTCCACGTTCTATCTTATCCACGTTACCTAATTTGGAATCATGTTCCACGTTCTGAACAACTTGTCAGACTGGTACATATAATTATTTTGACAAGGGACAAGATTTGGACAAAATCTGTAGTCAAGTTTTTTAAAAATCTTTATGGACTAAACGTCTCAAATTAAACAATATTTTATTAATATAAAAAAAGTCATTTAACTGTCAAATGAAGAAGTTTTACCGAAAGCTTGAAGTGACTTCGTTAATACACTACCATTGATACGCCTCTTTTCTCGTTTCCGAATTGATGAGATTCATTCATTGCACTGCGAACATTGATTCAATGTTATTTATTCTACAAACCTATTCATTGCTTTGTTTATTGTAATTAATGTTCGTTTGTGGTTATGGTACATTCTCTGTCACATTTAAATAATGGATCATTACTACTTCCTATTATTCTATCTTATGACTTATAGGTTATATATGCATTTACTGAGTTTGGATTTTTAGCTATTTATTAAATAAACGGAAACTGAAGATGTGTTCATATAAATGTTCCTGTTCTGTTACTTCGTATCGCGGCTATAGCGTGTTCTTAATTCCCGTGTAGTTAATAAGAGCAAACTTTTTTAATTGACCGTCATCTGCTCCCCGTCTTGATACGTGACGGAAGAGCACACGATAAAGAATATCATCTGCTGACGCACGCGGGGTCGATGACTGCGTTGTATTGGATACTCAACGACTTGCATGTGCAGCGATGCGTCTGTGGGAACGCATGGAACTCGCACTTAATGCCTATCGTCATTTTTTAATAATCGTTTCGTCATAATGGGATAATATCTTGACCTTTGATATGTAAAAGTGAAGTATTATACCTATGTGTTGAAGTATTGAAGGTAGTTTTCTTTAGCCAGTGGGTAACAAGCTACTGAGTCAAGGGCTCAAAATTGCAAGTCGAAACAAAATGAAAATAATATAATATAAAAATAGTTGAATTTTTACTAAACGAATTGAATTTTTTCTTATCAAATTTCGTTCCGTTGTTTGAAAAATTTGAACATAATAATGGCGTCTGTTAAATACACTAATACTATATGTTATTGAATATTGATATAATACCATCAAATTTTTTTAACACTCATACATGTACATATATGTATTTCATATATGAGTGTTTAATAGTTAGGTTATCATTTATAATAGTAATACACTTAATTATCATTATTTTATTGTTATTTTATTTACTTACTTTATTTACTTACGTATACATACATTATTTTATTGTGTATTGTTGTTATTACTTGTTTACATTGATATGTACATAATACTCGAATATTCACGCTTATTATAACACGAAATACTTATTTCCGAAAATGTACCCGTAACATTTGAAGTGTATAATGTTTGTAATGGTGGTAAAATAAATATTCTATATAGTATGTAGGCGTGAAATAACGAAATTTCACACGATAAATTTCTTACAACTCACGACAAGATTAAATGTTTGTTGAAGTTTTATTAGGAATATAATATGGAAAGCAAAAATAACGTTTATTGCGCGAAGGTGTGCTCGTTTTTAACTCCTTGTTACAATGTCACATTAAAGCGTGCAATCATAACGCAGAGTCTTATAGAATATTTCATTACAGGTTCGATTCCGCATCAGGATAAATATTTGTATTCCGAGTTTGGACGTTTTTCTTTCTTCAATCACGACGAGCGTTTTATTTTTTTTTTTAAATATAAATGTGGTTTATAAATCTTTCGGTAACGCGTTTCGTTGTTTACGATGTGCGATAATTGTTATATTTATATCTTAAATACTGAAAACAAGGCCGCCGTGCGTGTTCTAACCATATGTCCCGATCGGTATATAAAAAAAGAGTGCATACGCACAATTTATGTGCCAGAAGCTAAACTGTTTTGGCGGTCTACAATATTATTTGTAAATACACACAAAGGGGTAAAACGGCAGAAAGAGAAAAAGAGCATTTTTTCTTATGGTATAGGAAGGCAAACGAGCAGGCGTGTACCCGATGATAAGCAATCAACGTCGCCCATAGATATCTGTATTGTCATGGGCATTGTAGAAGCGTTGCCGGCTTTTAAAGTAGGTGTAGGCTTGTTTTTTGAAGGTTCCAATGTCGTATCGGTTCGGAAACACCGCTGGAGGTAGCTGGTTTCTCTGAGAAGTGGTGCGTGGACAGAAGTTTTTTTGAGAAACGAACCGTACTGGATCGCCATTCATTCAGATGGTGGGGATGAAACTTTTCCTTATGGCGAGTTGTACGGTGCGCTTGTACGGTTGTACGGTCATGGAATTCAGCGGTCGGGATTATTCGGAACAATTCTCGGAGCACTCTCCATTGTAATATCGATAGAAGATGCTGAGATATGAGATATCCCTCCGCAGTTATAAAGAATCTGGCCGTTCGGTGACATCTTATTCATCGACAATAAGAGATACAACGTCGGGCTACGTTGTCAAGGGCGTACGGGCTGGTCAAGAGAAAGAAGTTGATAGTTAGGTGGACACCTAAGCCTTTCCACGTGCGACCTGACTTGTGTCTTATAAAGTTGGAGGCGATGAGACGGCGTGAAATACAGTCTCGTTCTACCGAGTACACCTAGCTTCTTAGAGGGCAGTTTGGCCTTATCATCCAAGTGGCCGCAGAACTGAACGTATAAAAAATAAAAAATCACAAAATCACATTTATTACAACAGTCCATAGAAATAAATCACAATTTCAAAGGTCAAATTTTTTATTAATTTGTTATAAATAATTTTTTAACTTTATATAAATAAAATGCAATTAGCATTTTCAACGTGAACTTATGTTTGTGAATCTACCTTTTCACTGATGCAATAATTGTGAATTGGCAATTTTGAAGAGTAAAAAACGTTATTGAGACAGAAAATAGATAAAATTTAAACGTGCATTGCCAGTTGATAATCACGAATAATAATTTTATATTAATGATCGATATTAAATCGAATATTCCTTATCTACTTAATATTGTTTATAACTATTGTCCTACAATGCAGGACAATAGTTATAACCAATATTAAGTAGATATCATAGTATTTCGGACTATATGAAATTTGCGTACATTTGATCTATAGGTATAGAAAGGGGTTTGTATATAGAATATGTCACATGTTATATACATCTCTATATTTTATTGTTATATTCTATAATTATATTGAAATCACATTCATGTCAGATCTAGACAGTAAAGTTGATGACCCTTGAGAGTTCTCTTCACGTCATTATATATATCGTCTTCATGACAACATTATGAATAGATACCTACCTAATAGAAGATACCTACAGTATTCGTTGGTTGTATTATGCAAATGATTGATTCAAAATGTATGAATTGCAATGTCCTATTGTTATAGAATTAAGTTAGTTCCGTAACAATAATTATGCAATTTGAGACGCAAATGCCGGTCATTGTCCATCAATATTGTATTTCCAATCATCAACAATGGTTCATTTTCATTATTTCAACGTCGGTGACGATGGCAATGATTTTATATCAACTACTGGTCGTTCAGTTGTCGAAGTTAGAAATAAATCAATCAAATTTGAAATCGTTAGTCTGTTTTCTTCCTGCACTTCTTATCGATACGAACTTTTTGTCCTCCAGTTTTGTCTTTCAAAAAGTTCTTCCTCCAAAAAGTTTTTCGTCGCGTATTAATAAATAGACTAAGAACTATTGAAAAATAGTACATATTTTTAAAATTGATAAATTTCGTGTAGGTATAAAATATGTTTTTTCTAACATTTACTTAAAGTTCGGACAGAGTCAGGGTTGAACATTAGTTTATTTAGTATTATGTTTTTATACGCCTTCCTACGTTCATGTCTACAATTTTTAAAAGTTTTCCAGTCGTCTCTTAGAAACCACAACTTCATATTACGTGAAAAGTAGCCGAATTCAGTTCTTAAAAAGTTATCTATCTTTTTACGTACATTTTTAAGGCCCTTATATATTTTTTGTACAAAATACGTGGAGATGGTATAGATATAATTAGAATTCGTGTTACCCAGATCAACTAAGCTGATATTGATTTTCTTAGGAAATAATGGTTCAGTTCAAGAGTAGGTACGAATAGTGCAAAATCGAATTCACAGCGTCAAATTGTTAACACAACCCTAAATTAATTAAGCTATTGGCATTTTTAAACGTTGCAAAGTGTTAGTTACAAAAAGTGGCTTTAATATGATAGGAGTTTTTTTTTCAACTTTGATTAGTGTTAAAAACGTTTTACTTATACGTCAACAATGTGAACATGAAATAAGGACTCTTGATATATAGGACATTCAAGTATTATGTGCGACGCAGGAGTCAAATCCGTATTCATCATCAGCAGACCACATACCGCTGTGCGTATAATTATGTTTGTCGATATACTCAGCGAACAAAGTGTTGTAACTTTGTATATCTACACTATCGTAAATGGTCAGACTGGAGTACGTTTCTTTTGTCCAGTGTAATATCTTTATTATCAGTTGGCTGTTATCGGACTGCCTACTCGGTCAGGTGCGGCCTCCACTTATCTACGATGAGTATAAATCGTTACGTTTCCTCGTAAGTTGAGCGACTTTAATATACCTATTGGTATGAAAGTGTAGGTAAATAAAACTATTTTATAAGGAATTAGGTATAAGATATAATTTAACATGGATAACTTTCAAAATTACTTTAATTCATCCTTATTTATATGTATGTATAACTTGAGCATAGTTCACATAATATTGTAATATTTCTTCTCTATATCTTCTTTTTGGATGTAGTTAAAGTAAAGAAATGAAATCCATAAAAAAATTGTAAAAAATCTTGTGTTTGTGTCTGGTATGAAGTACAAATTCTATACATATGAACAAAGATTGGAATATTTTCATATGGAAAAACTTGAAACTAGAAGGGAGCATCTTTCGTTGATATTTCTGTACAAGATTTTACATAATAACATTCACAGTCCTCATATTCTAAGTGATGTTCATTTTCCTGTACCCAGAGTACATGCATGGGTGCAAACATTTTAGTTTATTTTACAAGGAAATGAAAAGGTGCGTTTTTGGATCCAATTCTCTGCTTCTATCGTTGTTTGAACTGGCTACAAATACATGAAAAGAAGAACTCCTTAGCTATTCTCTACGACAGTGTGGTACAATTCACGTACCGTATTAAATCTAACATTTAAGTATGTATTTTAGAATATTTGGTTTCTTAAGTAAGTATTACTATACAAGTAATAATTACTTGTAGATATCTGCGAATACTAAGGACATACACTACAGACGTGTTGCTTACCTTAGAGTAAAAAAGTGATTAATGGGGATAATTGAAAGGAATTGGAAATATCTTAGCCTCCAGATTTCTGCACTCATCTGATGTTAAGACAAAAATGCCACCGGTTAACGTTGATATTATATGAGAATATGGTACATTTTTCCCCAGGTTGATCCGGTCCATTAATGCTGTAGCATAGCTGTACTATTTACTTTTAAACATACAGAAAATATTTCAACCGTGCATTATTATATTTTCAGAACTTTTGCTGCAGCAGCGTAACAAGAGAATTTCCATGGTGTCGAACAACAGCCAGGAGTCTTCGGAAAATGAAAACAAAGATGACAAATGTAAGAAATAAAATTATTTTTGTGCTATTTAATGTAGATTGGTTATAGTATACATTTGTTTTTACATTCTTATTGCCCTCGTTTAATCATATTTTTAAACTGCATACAAATAAAATATAAACGCAGAACATGACATCTTTCTCCAGGTCTGTTAGATGGTTTCGTACTCGTGACGTTACAACACTGAATTGTCTTAGGTTACTACATGAAGGCTAGTTTTAGCTTACATTCTTACAACTGTATCGCTTTGGGTTTGTCACCTTGTTTTTGTTCTTAGAGAGTACTCTAAGTATGTCTGTATGTGCAATTATAGAATATTCAGAAAGTAACCGGCGTTAAGTTATACAAACCAAACGCTGTTTATATACCATTTTGTTTAAATTATAGTTTTAAAAATTTATCCATATGCCCTCATAACATTCCTTTCCGATTAATTATAAGTTTAAAAAATTGCTGTGTGGTTACCGAAATAGAATAGAACCACTTCATTTATTCCCGTGGTTGTTGGCGGAGGCGACTATCAGAGAAAATACCTGTAGAAAAGTGAGTTACATCTGCCTTTACGATCTCCTGTTTCCGCAGCAAGTGTGGGGATTACAGCAATACCTTTTAATTATAAGGTAGGCCAATGTCCAGCAGTGGACTATTAAGTCTTTAGTACTAATGATATCGTTGATAAATATAATGATATACGAAGTGTCACCTTGTCTCCAGCATTTGTAACGTTGAGCTTCAGGTTAGTTGTTATACATACATATATACATATCACCATGCATATATGTATGTATAACAACAAGTTAGATGTTATTCCGCTTATAATAGTTAATATTTGTAGCGTGGCAAATTGTAAAATGTTACAAAATTCAAATTACGAATAATATTAAAAAAAATATTCCTTTAGTTTTCGTTTCATTATTTTTTTTAATCAGACAGTAATGTTACGAGGGTAGTTTTTCTATACCTACAAGCAATACTGCAAGCTGTTAATTTCTCTTGATTCTTCAAGACATACTTCTATTTGCAGTAGCTTTACGATTTAGTTTATATCAATTGTTGATTTAACCGTTTTTCATTGACAGTTTCAAATGGGCCTATTTATTTTTTCTGATGATGATGGCTGTATTGCATGTATTTAAATAATTGGTCATAGCTGGGTGATCTTTAAAGTTTTGTGCATCACTTTAATATTTTCCGGAAAGTGGGTTTATATATAATATACTTTGCTTATTTATAAACGTTGTGTATTATTATTTATTTTATGTTTATAGAGATGACGACATATTTTTGGTAATAAAATCAAATTTAATATCGTAGACAAATTAAAAAATCTAGATGAACTTTTGTTTTAACGTTTACTATTTTATCTTCCGCAATTAAAAATTACGATTTGATAAATTTAGTGAATAATATGTTTATACAATAGAGACGAGTAGGGTAAAATTTATGATATTTTGGTTACAGATAATTCTCTACGAGGAGTACCAGGTGAAGTTCGGCGTAGTGATAAGAAAGTGAGAAGAACAACGTGGTACTGCGAATGAATAATAGGCTCAATAGAAAATTTAATGTTAGAATTTTATTTTAAGAAAAGCTGTAAAATAGTCACAACTTTCCCACATACATATCGCATGAAATTGAAAATTTCCGACTTGAAACTTGCATTATTCAATAATGCAATATTACGGATACAGGAATTTAAAGTTATGACACGAACGTAAGATGCTTCGTACTTCCAAAGATGTTATATTGAATGTTTAAGAAGTTTATCGACGACTTAGATGAAATACTTAAGTTAAATTTTTAAATGTTTGACAGTAAGCTAGTTAAAATTTAAATGCTTTCCGTATCACAATTTAAGATATTTTTAAACAATGTGATAAAAGTAATGTAGACATATAATATTTTAATATTCAGTCATTATTATGTATGGTATATAACGTTGTTAAAAATGTTTTAGTTTTGTAAATAAATCTCATGTATAAAATCATTTTAGCTCATGCTGTAGATAAATAAAAATAAACATGATACGTATTTTTACATATTTATTATTTTTGATTTATTCATCAACCTGATATGATAATTTCACTTTTGTTGGCAGGGTAAGACAAAGTCAGAGACAATCAAAGAATATTTTTTTAATGTGGTTTGATTGAAAGTTTGTTGTGTGGTTCCTGGCACTGAATAGGGCCACCCCATATCTTTCCGTGGATATCGTATGGTTACAATATCACCCCTCATTTTTCAGGGAGATCAATGTCGAGCAGTGAAATTTTGTCTATTTCTAATCATATCTCTTCTAAAACGGGTCCCGTGTTGACAATATCAGTGGAATGTCGCGAAAGCATCGCGCGGATTGCCATTTATATTTTTCACTTAGTTTTCATACTCTCTTGTCACTTAACCTGTCGAAGCCAGCTGTATATTTGTGTTTTAAATTCGAACACCTTTGTATGCATTTTCATTTTCAATGGGTATTTTTATTTTGTTTGAAGGGATACTAAAATACACTCAGATACATTTTTATGGGTCTTTTTGGCTGTGTGCTTAGACATATTATCATGAATTGTATGGGTTTTCGTTGAATTAAGTTCAACATACATACATCCATATCGTCACGTCACAAACTAAGTAGCAAAATGAAATAAATTTTATACTTAAATGTAGCCACATGTGTACAGTACGAGTGTCGTTACGGAAATATCCCCTCCACCTAAATATTTTCCGTCCAATAGGCGTCAATATCTGCGTGCCAAAATACGAACGAACTTATGTGACAACCCTATATTATGTACGTTCTTTTTATGCAGTATAAGTGAAATACTCTAAAATTTTTTTTTATTTTTTTTATATATTCACGCCTATCCCCCGCAGGGGTTGGCAGAGACCACAGAGCTCTATCCGCTACCATTTCATGGCAGCGAAACGGCTCTCCATTGGTCGCTTGTCGCTCTCATGAGAATCAGGACGTGACGGGTAGCGAACCACGTCGCCGTCATTTTTCAACAAATTAGGTATATTAAATCGTCTTAGTGAATTCCACGAGCCGCAAGGATGGATGATGGTCAGCCCCAGCAGAGCCCTGTATGCTGAGGTACGGCACCATAGTACCTGAGGGAGCCCGATCCCGGGACAGTCGGCACGCTTGCGACTAAGCTCGCCCTTAGCCACGCATCCTTTGGCACGGCAGACCGTGGATTGGCGGAGAGGAAGGGAGAGGATAGAGAAGAAGGGAAAGAGCAGGAACGGAAATGTGGATTAGGGGGTTACCAGACTCGGAATAAATATTTGTAAATCCATATATATATTTATTCCGATGCGGGAATCGAACCCGCGACCATTGACTCCGTGGGCGGAGGGCCCTCTTACTGAGCCAATCGGTCGTTAACTGTACTCTAAAACTGTATTATATAAAACTATTATTTATGTGTAATTTTACCTATTCTGGCAAATAAAATATTATTATTATTATTAAAACGGAAGTGACGGGCAGCGGTGAACTGACTGGATTGAATAAATACAAGAACCAAGCAAGCAAGTTGTTATGTATTTAAACAACAAGGAACGTAAATATGTATATGACAATATGTATAAACAATTCATCTGTAGGCTTGTATCGGAAAGGAAAAATCGGTTAAATAGACTCTACGGAAGACAACCGAAAAATCGGTTGTCTTCCGTAGAGTCTACTATACCTGAAGATGCCTCGTGTTGGGGCGAAACACGTGTCGTGTGCAAGATGGAAAAGCGATAGTGTGTGTTCGGCGTCGTGTATAGTGGTTGGGGAATGCAGAGTTGATGGCCGATTTTCGGTAAGTTTCTGGCTTAAGTTCCAAATGAATCCACTAAACCTAACGGAATCACACACATTGTTAATTTACTGTCATTGTTTTGCTTGTCGCGGATCTTAGCTAAGTAAAACTTTTGACTGTCCATATAGTGATGGATTTCCGCAAAGTAACGCCCGACTCCATTAATAATCTTAGAAAGGAAAAGAGTTGGACTTTCGGATCCCTACACTTAGTGTCCCAAACTATATAACAGTTACAATGATTTTATTTACTGACGATATTCTGTCAGGATGTAGTAACAAGAACACAATCGTTTTAATTGTCATCGTATTTTTATATCAGTAATTTATTTACATTTGATTTAGATTATATAAGTAAAGACATATTTTATCTATTATATTATAGTAAGGAAGCTAAAATACGCTCGTAAGTATAACATATATTTGCTGTAACAATGTAAAACGGGTACAAAACGCGTTTGCTCAAAATCCGCAATGCGAAAAATTATAGCTCAGGGGTAAACTAGGGCGGAATATTCTACCTGAAGGCTAAATTTTATTGCCTCACGCTGTTTTCGAACAATTGCATTAATAGTGTATCAAAGGAGCGTTCGTCGGCGTCTTTACGGCCGTAGTCGGCGGCCGGAATACAATTTAACTTTTAATAATTTAACGTTGGGAAATCACATTTCAATTTCAAGCATAATGTACAATTCAGCCGATTAAATGAGCCGCACTAATCAGATAGTAAAGTATTTGTATTATTCTATGTAATGTAATATCCAATGAAGTATAATGAAATTGGTAGTGTACAATAATACAGTATACCTTTTTTTATGGAATAGGAAAGCAAACGAGCAGGTGTATCACCTAATGGAAAGCAACCAATGCCGCCCATAGACATCTGCAGAGCCATAGGCAGTGCGGAAGCTTTAAGGAAAGTGTCATTATGGGAGTGGAATGGCAGGAGGAGGGACTAGAGGGAGGGGGAAGGGTGTTGGGCCTCCGGAACTCAACCACTTACCGTACGAAGCGCGGTAGGAATTTTAGGTAGGAATTGAGGAATTATTTTTTAAATTTTAAATAATTGGCGTTCCATTTAAATCTCATCTGCTAGTAAATAGGCCTTTAAGAAATCAACAACTATTTACACTTATAGTTCAACACGAAATTCCTCACGTTGTGGGTGGCCATTATAAACATATATATTATATATAAAAAATCCAAACTCAGAATAAATAATTGTTGGCCAAACATATTTTTATCCTAATGCGAGATTCGAACCTACGACTCATGGTTCCGAAGATGAACCCACTGCGTCATGTAGGTCGTCAAAATCCAAATTGTATTGTGCAAGAATATACACATCTTTTGCTGTGTGACATATAACATTTCCACCTTATCTATCCGCGAGTCTTACTTTAAGTGTTTGTTCAAAGCTAAGTTTAAATATTCTTTAGTTATTATTTCTTGTGTAGGTACCATACAACAGTTTCTTACAAAACGCGAAATGACGTCTCGGCGGGGGAGGTTTACTGCGCCATTTCTCTGAGCCCGACTTGTTTCGACAGGAGTTCTTTGGCGGCGTGTTTAACACTCCCTCGAGGGTTCATTTATATATTCGCAACACGGAGGCGGCAATAAAACTGCGTTATCCCGGTCATTATTTAGTCATCGCCTAGCCTCTCCGCCTACGTTGAGGAATAAAATGCAGCCGAATGACTCGTATATCCGCCCTGCACTTCATGCAACAGTCAAGCTCCTGTGTTTGTTTTTACTGCCGTTGTAATGTCAGAATGTGTGCTATATAGCACGTCCCTGTGCGGTATGTTTTATATTTTCTTGACTTATATTTTAAGCTCATAATAAAATTGTAATGAGGCTGTATTATACATACAATACTAGGTGTTGTTCACGGCGTTTCCTGGTTTTCATTATTTTTTAGTAGAGGGTTAATTTTATATAATAAACTCGTGAACGATTATTTCGTTTACGTCTAAAATTTTTCGTTTAGTACAACAATCGTTATAACAAACGTGTTAATGCGTGCGTGAGTGTCGGTGTTCACGATACTATGTCAGAAATCTTCACGCAAGTGGCAATAATAATAATACGAACTTTAATCACAATTGGATGAACTATGCGCAAACGCATAGAGAACGAACCCGTAACATACATACAATGAAAATAAAACTATAAACATATAATATTCAATAATAAAAATTTAAAGCATTAAGATTTAAAATTAAATAATTTTAAATATTAATGACAAATTAGTCGAAAAAGAAAGTCTTGGCTACGTAATATCAGGGAGTGGACCGGGATAGCGAGTGCTCCAGAACTGCTACACCTCGCGAAGAAGGAGGAAAGTTGTGCTGAATTGGCTGCCAACCTTCGCAAGTCGGAGAGGCACTCTTAGAAGAAAGAAATTTTAACACTTTATAAATATTCATAAATATCACTAAACATTAAACATCTACACAAATACAAATAATACCGTGCATTACATTAACACTAATGTACGATCAATGTTTAATTTGTAAAATAAAATATAGTTTTTACAAGCTTCATAAATTGTTTATTATTTACATCTCTGCTGGACGTTAGCCCCCTTAAAATTAATCTCACAGCCGCCTCGTACAAGACTTGTAATCGTATGACTTGGATTGGAATTGAATCGAAAACATGGGGCAAATTTTATGTTGGAAATAACACGATGTCGATTCTATATTTTTTTTTCTTTTCAGAGCCCATATATGTCCTATTGCTGAGTACGGGCCTCCCTATTTCTGAAGGAACGGACGGTAACCCACCACGCTTGTCAAATACAAAATAACGGCGTTACTAGATTCGGAATAAATATTTGTAGGCCATATATATATTTATTCCGATGCGGAGATCGAACTCGCGACCATTGCCTCTATGGGCAGAGGGCCCCGCCACTGAACTTTGCTTGTCGATCTCGATTAATTTACCAAATATGTTGTTAAGTAATTTTGTACCGTAATTTAATTTATCATCATTATTAAAAGACAGCTATAGTCAACCTGACAGGCCTCCCTTATTTTGAGTTTCGCTGGCGGTGAAATATGCAAATATATTATTACGATAATGATAATGACATATTAAATAGACCTGTTTATGTTAATTTTAAAAATGATATTAATAATAAAAATAATAGATACTATTTGTATGAATATAAAGTATCGAGTGATACCTCAACAATTTTAATTGTTATTAAGTTACGTAAAAGCATATTTCAGTGACGTTAGTTAGGGGATCGGTCAGGCTGTTACGAGCTAGCCATTTTATGGGGCGGCTCCGGGCGCCGCAGCTAAATCTCCTTATTTATCCGGAAAAACATAAACCGTGGTCTCAGCAAAAATTAATTGGCTTCTACGCTCCATCTTCTAGCACATTACGTGTTTGCGGTTTTATTGTTATACGTCGCCTTCGCCGAAGTCTTAAATATCAATTTGCTTTCTTTATGAAAGAAATAACAAGTGATCGGTGTTGTGTTGAAACTAAACTAAATAACTACTTGATACATGGATTTTTTTTCAAAATGCATATATATTGCACTGTTGTTCTCTCAATTTGTGGACAAATGGATATTAAATCATCGCGTTTGCCCAAAGCGGAATAATGGGACCCTTAGACCCGGAATAAATACTTATAGGCCATTTCATATATTCGTATGGGATATCGAATCCGTTACCATTAACAGCGAAACTGGTAGCTTAGGCACTAAGCCAATTAGGTTCTCCACCATATCTAATTGATATAATTTCTTAAACTGTTGTTGTCAGAGAAAATACCTAGTGTCTAGGAATGATATATGACATATACATATATGAATGTATTTCACATGTGGTTTAAACTCAGTTACATAGGATGTTTTCCTTTTTATTTTTACGAGGCGACCAAATTTGGCGTAATACTCAAACGACGGATCATAACCGTTGGACACAACAAATGTTTGCAATACCATTCGTAAACCTGCCATTGTTTGTTCCATGACATACATCAGGGAAATTTCACCTTTAACCAATGGGTATAGTATTCATTTTACTGTGTTCAATATCCTAGCATGTATCGGGAGCTCTTCTTATTTAAGCTGTACAACTTTATTCTAGGTGACATAAAAGGAACTTGCTTTCACCTGGCACTTCTTTCAGGATCAGTCGAATCTACGACTGGTCTCACTTCATTAACCTTGTGCTATTTGCTGAAGTTTGGAGCTTTATTTAAATCCCTTTCTACGTAGAAAATAAATTTATCTTTTACAAAAACAAATCCTTAAAGGAAATTTCGTGCAATGAAAACTGAAATGGCGCAGTCACTGCTGTAAACATAAAGAAGAAAATGCTTTCTTTAACGAAACTAGTACTTGTGCTTGCATGACACGTTCCGTGCAGGAAACTGTAGAACAAGGAACCTATATTTAAGATTACACATGTGGCCTCATAGACAATACTTGTATCAATAAAATAGATTAGATTGGAGCTACTTCAGAAGCATGCACCTATCTTAAGATGACAAGTCATATTGTTAATTTAGTATCTGCGACAATAAAAACTAATTTTTAAGGTGTCGTAACTGCGTCTATTGTTTCTTCTGTGAAACGAATTCAATATAGATGACATATAAGGTTCTTCATATTAGCCATATCATAAATATACGTATATATATACTTCATGCAAAAACAATTTTGGATGTTTATTTATTTGGGTAACTTTTTGTCGTATCAATATCCGCTTAATAAATAAAACATTCATTAAAATATTACCCTCCTGCCAACGACAATCGAGTTTTTCATCAATTACGAATATTGTTGTGGGCATAAAATAAGGTCAACCCATTTCTTCTCGTAGGTGTCATACGTGGCGACTATGGAAGGAAATACCAGTAGATAAGCAGCAGAGTATACTTGAGTAATAAAATTAATCTATGATCACTAATCTGCTTACCATCCTCTTATTTGTTAGGGAAGCTAATATCCAGCAAAGCTGCCGTTGTTCAGATGATTAAAATGATTTACTGTATAAAAAGAAGACCCAAATTTATAAGTGTTAGATAAATGTAACAGTATCTTTAGATACCTAATAATATAATAGTTGTAAAGTCAGGTGACTATGTAGACACCATATCGCTGCCTGCAGAGATCCATTGCGATGGCCGAGTAATCCCGGCTGGAGGCTTTGTCTCACGTCCAGCTTACTTTTATTACCGTTCCTGCATGGCGAAATAAAACAAAATTGGCGGGAATTTATGGCCTACAGCCCTAGTATGGCTAGTGGGGTGGAAAGTTTTCAATTTGAAACGAATAAGTTGTTTGTCTCGTGTAATAAGGAGGGTTTTGTGGCGGGTAATAAGGGACCGCAATGGCTGTCGCGGGGTTACTTAAAACTACTTTCTTGTTTTATTACCTAAGTGCTGTGGGTGAAATAACTCTTCACACAATGTGTACATTTGCGAGTATAGGTGTCGCTACTTTCGCATCATATGTTAAGAGTGGCGATATTGTATTTATTACACTCGTATTCATTGTTTGAGTTTCATATATAGTAATACACAATATATAGTAATAGTAGTATACATACTCTTTTATAAATAAAGTATATTATAAATAAATATATATTATATTATTATACTATATTATAAATAAAGTATTATAAAAGTATACTCGGTAACCATAGTGGATAAATTTATAATGACATTGTTTCACTTTGCTTGCATCGTATAACAAAGAATTTGCTGTTGCGACGTTTACAGCAACATTACGCTTCTTCAGGTAGCAAATTGAATGTTAAAACGCGTTACCTGCCCCTTACTGAATAAGTTATGAGGCCGGAGCTATTGGTAATGAAACTTGAATGACCCCGGGCGTGTAGACCGTCTGCGGGATGGAGTTTCCGTGTTTACGCAGCTCCACCGTGGGTTTATTCTGTTGCGTTAAGTGCCACTTCTCGACGGAAGCAGGTTTTAAAAGAGCACTGGCATCTTTTTGGCGCAAACTCAATGTTTATCGAGTGTTATAAGCGGAATTAAATTCTTTTAAAAAATAAACATTTATACATAGAATTTTGATAACATACAGAATTTAAGTAACAAAAATTTTAAGTTGTAGGACGCCACAGCCATGAGTATTCTTAATAAAGTAGGAATATTATTTGTAATATTAAGGAGTTAAAATTTGTAAGAGGACTTGAAGAAAGCAAGCCTGACCGAATAAATTCTGGAAGGCAGCAACAACACTTGTAAAGTTCTTGAAGAATGCCAGTTACGCAGTTAGTCTCGATCTTGAGTTGCGAGGAACTTTCTATTTTTCGATTGCCCGTGTTAGTAAGTTGGCAAATGTAGTTAAGTTCGTAGTTCACACGGCCGCCGTTGTACGACAACTCAATTTTCTAACTTGCTTTGCATCAAGTGAGACGGACGTACCAACATATTGTTAGAAAATGGCCATCTAAAACATAAATAATATTATATATAATATAATAACCTATATTTTTAAATATATAAACAAATTTTATAAGTTTTGTCATCAACATTCAATTAATTGATTTTAACATCATTATGTCATCATCATGTGGCACTCTTCTGCTAAACATAGGCCTTCCGCAGGAAGCACCACTTAGCTCGGTCTTGTGTGAAAAGGATTTCATATATCAAGTTTCTGCGTACCGTTCTACGCAAATTGTCACTCCATCAGGTTGGGGTTGCCCCACACTACGTTTGTCAAGTAGCAGCTGCCTCTGTTTAATTTTACATCAAAATTATTATTATCTCCGTAATAGGTCTAATTGTAGCCTAAACAAAAAAAGATGTGATATTTATAGACTACTGAGAAAACTTTACTAATGCAGGTTCGCATCTGTTCAATTATTAAATAATTATATTCTACTCCTTTTAAATCTTGTTACTTTATGGAGTGATGAACCTTTATGGAGTGAATTATCGTTACAAAATCTCAATTGTCGTCAAATATCGTCAGAATATCTTATAATGGATATTTTAATATTTAGATTTGTTAAATTAATAAATGTTTAAAATCAATATCCTTACAAATGTAAAATCGCCTAACTTCTATAATACCACGTGAAGCAGAAGGGGTTAATTCTACGCTAGTAACTATATTTGACAGAGTGCAGGAACGTCATTTGCGACATCTTAGTTGGCACTTATCGAAGTAATCAGCTACTCTGTGTATTACTACTTATCCGTTAGAGATGGGACATAACTCGTCGATAATTACATGGTTGAATAAATATTTTTGTGCAGTTATCGAAATAATTTGTGTCTATTCATACAAATAATAGATACGAATAATTATAATTATCTGTATAATTTTGTGTTTTAGTGGTAAATAAATTTTTATGAATTACATATGTACTGATTTTTGTATAAATATTCGTCATTGATAAAAGTCTGCAGCATATAAATGTATAATTAATTTTAATGATAAATATAATTCAGATATTTCATGAATGATATTTTTTGAAGTCTGTATATTTTAAGTTTTTGGTCACATGTAAACATACTATTTAACACATATAAATAAATATTTGTATTCTTATTATAAAGAAAAAATAAAATTAAATAATCGATAATCTTAGTAGGTACATCACTGAAGCAATTGACGAGTGTTTGCTCGAGTTTGGGCGGCGGAGGCATTGGTTGGGCGGAAGTGGTCGAGGGTTGTTCCCAGTTTAACTGTTGCGTCGCTTGATTGTCGCTGTAGCGAACTGTAACTACCCTTGCTTTGACATGACTTTCATTTCTCTTTGTTAACACCCATATTTAAGAATGAAAAAATAACACAATTGAGCCCAGTTAGCTTAGACGTGGTTTTAATACTATTTAATGGTGTTATTATTTAAATAAATTTAAGAAAATTACAAGTTACAAGAAAAACAATAAGAAGATTTTTTGTAACGCATCATTTATTTTATAGCAGAATTCCTTGTCAACATTAAAACTCTTGATATATCTAAAAAAAATGCCGAAGAATTTATTAGAATTAGATTAGCGTTTTGAGACGAGAAATTGGTACAGTAAAAGTGATTTACATTAAAGTGAGATCGTCTGGGAATATATACTTCGAATTACAGACGCAATTTGGTGTTTAATTCGTAGGCCAAGCAAGAAAGATGGGCGGCCAATGCTCCCCACACTCCGGCACTCGAGTTTAATTACAAACGCAGGTTTATTCTGTCTAATTTCAGAAATTTTGCATTCTCCGCGTGAACCGCGAAAGGGTCAGAGTGAAAGAAAATGACATTACGTTATTCTATTACATTAAGCAAAGGGGCAAAGAAGAATTAGGTGTAATTATTTTTGTTGAAAAACCTGGAGTATCCCGGGATTTTATTAGGCGGTTATAATTCAGAGTTGTCGTGCCACGTGGTGTGTCTACAATGGCATTTTTTAATGATTTTCAATAGGTATTAAAGAAAGTCACTTGCATTACACTAAAATGTCAAAATATGTTATTTTATGACTTTTAATGTATAGTTTTATTTTATTATTTTAAGATAGTTGAACAAATAAACATTTTATCACCGAAGAAATGTGTCTTATGATGTCATAACGAATTTTTGTAGAGTAATCAATTTATAAAATCAGAATAATCATTTTATAAAAAAATTATTATCGTCACAATTTCAACTTTACAACGTACAAGATTTCTTTAGCTAAGATATAAGATAAAGTTATATAATAATTCCCTATCTAATTATCATATTTCTCGGAAATTATTATTATTAATGTTTATATTTTTATAGGCCGTTAAATGCATTACATGTAGTTTATTTAATTTAAAAACACTTTACATTTTTTATCCCACTTTTGTGCATTTTCGTGTCTACACTACAGAATATTTCTTAAACAGTTTGCATTATACTTACTAAAGGGTGCAAAAACAGAGATAGACCGAGTAAAAAGTTTACACATAAAGTAAAAGTGATGATATCAGTGATGAATGAAGAATTTAAGGAACTAACTTTGGATCGCAGAAAATGGAGATTGCTACATCGACAAATTCATAGACACCAAATCACTGATTTTTGTTCCAGTCATCCCATTAATTACCTAATTAAGTGCTTAGCATTACAACAGGTATTGTAAGGTTTTTTTAGTTGGTTTGTTATTACCAAACGATTTGAGTAGATCAATAAAATCCGCAACCTATATAACGTTTCATAATACAATTTTCTTGAAAATTATCCATGGATTCTTATTAAAACGTCGTGTCTGCTTATAGGGATGGACACGCCACTCAGTAACAGATGGTTCGCAGGCGACATTCGGCGCGCCGACCATCCTGCTTACAAACGGTCCAAGTTTTCTCCTCCCGGTCGTTACGAGGCGCGAATTGCTCGCGTTACAATTACTGCGCAGCCCGCCATATTTATGTCGGCGGTAACCAAATTGCCTGATATTATTCCATCCCATTGAGTGCGAAAAGCGCAAATTAAACCGATTTTATATTGGACGATTTTCCTCCAGAGCGGGGGCGAGATATGTTGGTTGTTAGATAAGACGCCGAGAAGATTGCGTTATGAAATAAGAAAGGAATTGCGATCCAAAGAGTTGTGCTTACAGTTTTCCGTGTTTGGATGGACATTTCACGATTCAATTTGATAAGGATTTTGATTAAAAGCAATTCACCTCTTTCATAACATTTCATCTTGTTTATGGACGTTCGAAACAATTTGAACTTATTTATCTACCATTATTCCGATTCAGGCAAATTAAAAAAGAGGAAGCAATTGATATTTACACACGATTTTTTCTTTATATCATTTTACATATATATTATTGACGAATTTTGAGAAAAGATAGGACGATGGTTAGATTTGTAACAATTCTTACTTTTATGTTTATTGGTGTTTTATTTTATTTCTGGTATATTAGAAGTTAATTCAAATAATATGCATTAATTTTACATTTTTTTATTTAATTATTACATGATGACTGCGATATCTAAGCGAGTCTCAATCAAGTGCTTTCATGCAAGGAAGATCGACTAGGCTATGTCCCTTTCAAGTACTATAATTATATTTGAATTTGTTCCTCTCTATGTAATATTGTATTAGAATACAAACATTCACATTTATAATGTAACCTTAAAATTAACATCTAATTTACTTTTTTTGCGCAGTTGCTTAAGTATATATATTTTATTAAAAATAAGTGTTGTTGAAGTATACTTATATTTGAAGAGTGATGAAAAAAAAACCTCAAAACGCTACTAAAATTTTACAGCTTAGTAAGTTCGCGCCATTCGCATCACCGCGCTGCTAGAAGAAAATAGAAAAGCAACCAAAAGATATATCTTTAAGGGCCCCAGATATTTGGGAAACTATATAGCGTAATGAAAGCGAACGAGGGCGGCCGGCGCTAACAACTAATTGGCTATTCCGAAAACTCATTTGAACACAAAATGGATTCTGTATTTAAATTTCAGTATTCTCTTAAACAACAACGAAAGTTAAATGCATCGGGCATTTTTTTGTGTGCGTTTTTGTTTCATTGAATTTTCGAAAAAGAGATAAAATGTGTGATTCTATAGGACTTATTTAGTGTTAAGATGATAGGACTTATTTAGTGTTGTTGATTTAAGATGGTTTATCTATTCAAGAGACTTTCGTGTGCATGAAAAGGTCCGTCGTTAAGAATTAGTATTTGTTGTCAATTGAGACCTTTTCAATATCATTATTATTCAGTTGCATTGGGGAAATCCGACGTCTGGCTCTGCTAATGACGACTGCGCCCGGAATACTGAACGACCAATCTCGCTTAGAACGGAACGTATGTTAAAATGTATATACTATTTAAATAAATAGTTTTGTATAAATTTAATAAGTAAGCATGTGCTTGTGCAGAGATAGTTTTAGCGTAAAGCTAAACAATAAATCAAAATGTTAACTCTCTCCGTTAGGGCGACTTGTGTTTTGTTTAAGTCGTTGATTCCGCGTGCGCTTGGTCGGGTGAGCGCGACATATTGTCTGAGAACTCCGCCGACGGCTCTCCAATAAATAAGCAGGTCACATATTGAAAGGGGCGGAGGGAAAATACAATTGTAACTTTCGTGCCCAGGCTTACGTAAAGGCAAAAGTTTAAAAAATACAAGTTTGTAGCCCCCGGCGGGACGCGGACACGCATCGGCGGCGTTCACACGTAGCCCGACGACACCCGCCGGGCCGATTCGCAAGCGGGCAAGCCTATCATCCTTCACCGCTCCCTCATTCATTGTTGCGTTTGTTCTGAATTTACAATATAAAATTTTGAGCTATTAATAACACAGGCCAAATTAATAAAAAAGGGTAAGAAAAAAAAAAAAAAATATATATATATATATATATATATATATATATATATATATATATATATATATATATATATATATATATATATATATATATATATATATATATATATATATATATTATAAAAAAGACAGTATTTTTATCAAGATTCTTAAATATCTTTATTAATTATTAGTTTGATTTAGTTAAAAATACAAGCAAAGCTGCAACGGGAAGTACTAATTTAAAAATCTAATTTAAATTAAGAAAAAAGTTGAAGAAATGAAAGAAGTTAGTATTGTGTTTAATGAAATTGATATGCACGAACCATTGCTAGAATCCATTCGAAATAGCTTTACTCTGAATAAAAATGAGACTCCATTACTAAATAAAGTAGCTGCCATAATAAGGGAATATTATTTCAAAAGGTTTACAAAGAGCAAAAATTAATGTATTTTAAAGACGTTCTCGAATTAGTCTGGTACTTTCTGCCGTAAGACGTGAAAAGCTTACAGAGATTATCAATCCAACGAAACTCGTAGAATCGATGGGCGATAAGTGATGGATGAGGAGAAATTGCTAATACTGCCCTGGGCCGCCAAAGCCGCGGTTGGCGAGTTTATTCAAAGTTAAAGCAAAACGACACAACAAGCAATTAGTATGCAGGGAGTAGGCGCCACATTTTTTCACATTATGCTAAGTCTCAAAGTGTAGGAAGACTAAGGGGTGGAAGGGAAGGGGAACTCTAGCAATTCCCAATAATTCATTAGAGAGACCGTCGTCACGAATTAAAATTAATGATTTGCGACGGTATCAACCTTCTGTGAATTTCAATTGTTCTATTCAGTCACTTTTATCCATCAAGCTGACACTTTGTGTATTACCTGCAAGGTGTTTGGTGATTTTTCACCTTTAGTAATTTAATTAGTTACAAAACGCTTTTCTGTGATGGCTTCTGTTTTGTAGATTTTTGTGTGGAAAACATGTCGAAGGCGTTTATTTACTTTACAGTTTCTTTTCGAATGATTTCTAATTCAGATTACTATTCATCTGGCTTTTACGAGTGAACTTTTTCACTGAAGTATTTTAAGTAAAGTTCAAATTTTCTTGCCTTTTTTGCAAAATAAGAACAGTATTACTTCTAGGTAACAATTTAAATGTAACTCTTTAGATCAGAAAAGTTTATTATTGTCATTAAAAGGCCTATTTTACAATAATTTAAGGTACGAATGTTTCAATTTTAATATTTTCTGTACACATGTCAATCAATTCAATTGATCTTAAATAAACTTTAATTACATTTTGAACATTTTAGATTGAGATTTTATTTACATCATGAAAAATAATTTTTATTTAAATACCAATTAGTAGTTAGAAAACACCACAGAGTATTTATTACTTTAAAATGATTTAAAAAGAATTTATTAGCTACTCTCAAAGGCTTTGCCTTTTTAGTACATTTTTATGAAATAATTTTTTGGAACCCTTCTTATGGAAAGCTGTTAGACTTTTAGTTTGTATCTGTGTAAGAGAGTAACTCGCTGAAAGTATTTTTGTTGTAATAACCAATGTTTATTTGAAATTGTTACAAGTAAATATGTTTATAATAGCCATGTTTCCTTCAAACTAACTTCAATTTATATTTAATACCGTTGATCCCGTGTTGGGATTTGCAACGGCATTGTCACGGGATGATTTGATGAGAATTCGGGCGACGCGACGCGATATACAAGTCTCGTTTCCAGTTTCCTGTCACGCACACTCGGCTCAAATAAGGCTTACTACCCCTGCCGGCGCTCACTAACGTTGCCCTCCGTGTCTAAAGTGAACTGTAGAATACCTAATGCATGTACATGCTATTAATGTATTCTTCCAGCATGATCTCCCTATTATGTTAATTTATATAGATCGATAAAATATACTTTTTTGTTAAACATTTATCTATAAAAAATGGTGTTATTTTTTAAATAAAAAGAAACATTAATGAGATTGCATTTTCGTTTTTAGAGATTTTTCAGACCACTTTTTTATATTTAAGTGTGTGCATACTCTTCATATACATGGAAACACTGTCTCGTACAAATCTTTCTTTATCCTATGGACGGTTTTAATTCTATAAGATTAAAAGAGTAGAAAGTATTGTATATTCAGGGATCCGAAAACTATTTTTTTGTCAAAAACAAATTTTTCATTCGAGCCAGGTTTTTCAAAAGTTTTGACGAAAGTTAGGTCGTTTAATCACTGAACCAAAAGACCATCATGTAATGACAAAAAAATCCTTTAGATATTTTTAGTACCAGTTGTAGAATACATGAAATTGTCGTAAAATGAAACAATTGTAAATTTTTTAAACGCCTGTAACTGTTAGAAATATTTATTGTTTCCAAGCACGTGTATATAAGTCAATTTCGAAAACAAAAATTAGAAACAGAATTCGAAACACTTTAACCAAAATTATTTTCAGATGATGACTGTATTAATAGTAGTACAGGTAGACTATAAAATTGAACACCTTTTATAGTTATTTTGTTTTCTAGACTATTACATCAATATTGATTTTCAACCAGGCGTGGTACATGTCAGTGATAGCGAAGAAAATATATTTAGTGCGGCAAAAAAAGGATGATAACGTGACTTGCCGCTAATCGGACAACGTCTCAACTTTGTTGTTCTTATTGGTGGTGTGTTCATAAGTTAGGAAGGCCTGGGTCGCGCGCTCCCCGAATCCTAAACAGTGCGACGGCTCGCAACTAGCGACGGAACAAATTGATGACAATATCTGCTGGCAGCTCCCTGTCACCCCTGTGTGACGTTTATTAGTGTTACAACAAACGAGCGGTTAGAACGCACGTCAAATTTTTTTTAATATCAGACAAGCGTATTTTTACAAAGTTATTTAATGGAAAATATAGGTATACGAGCAAGCCAGTTGCGTAACGATAAGCAACCAGCGCCGCCCGTTGTTACTTTCGGAGTACTAAGAGCACTGCAGATGTGTTACTTATCTAGGTTAAGGATATGAATATGTAATGGATGAAGAATGGATGAAGAAAGTAAGGTGAGGTGTACGCAAAGTTTAACCAAGACCGTAGGAGCCGTTGCCGTTGTTGGAGAAGCTCAGGTAATGAGGACAGCTTCTAGTCCCGAAGCCTGGGAAATGCAACTTACTGAGAGGGAACGAAGGAAATAAAGAATATTTAAGTGATATTTAACTCAGAATTATTTAAAATTGATGAAAGTCATTTGTTATTGAATCTCGTTAATGTGTAACATACTTCTGTATTATAATAGACGCATAGAACAATGTGTGCATTTCTAGCTGTATGTAGGTGAATCTCAATGGTTATGATTGGAATACTATGCGTACAAAAGAATAAAGCTTTTAGTTTATGGTTTTTATTTCTGTTTATATTCGTTTTTAATATAATAATTTATGTAGTTAGTTCACTTGCATTATATAATATGACATGGAAGAAAACTTTCCGCCGTAGTACAGAGGTCGCCATAGTTTGGCAGTCAGTGAAATAAAATTGTAAACTTACTGGTATTAATGATCCATAAAGTCGTAGTTTTTTTATGGGATAGGAAGGCAAACGAGCAGGTGTGTCACCTGATGGAAACTGTCATTATGGGAGTGGGAATGGGAGGGGAAGGGGTAGAGGGTGGAGGGTGTTGGGCCTCTGGAACTCGACCGCTCACCGTACGAAGAGCGTTAGGTAAGCTACCACTCAGACGCCGGTTTTCTGAAGGAGTGTGGCATTTCCCCGGGCGAGCCGGCCCATTCATGCCACAGACAAATATTATGCCATTATTGATAAAGTATTCGTCTACAGCGTGGCTCTACCACTATAAGTTTAAAAATATTATAAATATAAACTTTAAAAAATCCAGTCACATTTGAAGATAAATAGGTCCTTTGGAGATAAATATTTTGTATGATTATGTTAAAAATTGCAAACAATAAATAGAACATATACAAAAGTAATATTAGGGAGCGTTTAAGTCGCTCATCTATAATTCCGAGTTTTTCAGATAAAGTCGCACACGAATGACCGTTTCTTTTTAATTGGTCATGTCGTTAGCTCCTCGGTTATAGCAAGCACGTGCCGGCCTATGCGTCAACTTGATTGCTCAAAGTACGGGTGTCATATTTTTATTTGGTAAGGGCGCGACGGTATGAGCCGGAGTAGACCCTAATTACCTGCCGTTGTTGTGATGGAGCGTGTTTCTCTATATTGCGTTTTCAATATGTTCCATTGGAAGCGATATATTCTTATTTTGCTAAATTGTAGCCCTGTTCCGTGTTCGTAACAATGAAATACGTTTACATTTCAAATTGCATTGTTTCAAGTCACGATAAAGGGTAAGAAGAAAATTCAGTATATGTAAAGTTGGTCGGGTTGGTTAAAAAAGTTACAGTGTCTTACAAACACAGTTTTCCTTTTACTGTTTCTTAAAACCATCATTCATTTCTTTCTGTCACAATATTACAACTTGTTTCATAAATATTTTTTCTGTACATAAGATTCCTCCTGTTTTCTATATTTCTATGTCTCGAGATATTCAGGTATTGATGGCAACTCTAGTGATGTCACTAGCTTATCTAAAACCAGAATATCCAGGCATGTTATGAGTATCTAAATCTTAATTGTATAGGTTTTCTCCCAGCACCTAACTTTTCTTGCTAGTCTTTACCTAGCATGGTCCTTCGCCCATCTATCTCGACCAGTAAATAAAAGTTTTACTTAATTTTTATTAACAATATAATGCTAACATACATATCCAGATAATTGGCTCAGTACAGAAGTTGCCGCTTTGAAAGTTAATGGTTGCGGCCTCGATTGCGACTATAATGGTCGCATTGAGATATGTGTATGTCCTAAAGGTTTTTTTTATTTTCACTTTGGATACCCGACAATATGCCCAGGATAAGGGTGATGAGTTAGGCTTGTACAAAAGAAACATTAACTACAGTAATATTCCAAGCACTAAAAAAATACGTATAAATTAAACGGCTATAGACTTTTAGGCTTTGAAAAATTTATGTGCGTGACTCGACAGGCGCCGCGAGGTCGCCTCGGCGTATTATTGTGTGGGTAGTCCTGGTTAGCCGACCAAATAATTATGACCTCGTTTCACGAGAACAATTTCCCTTTTCCGCTCTACAATACAAGTTACTGGGGGAACTGAGAAAGTGTCATGTTATGTTGGTGGGTGTATAACGTGGCTAATATGAGCAGAACACGCGTATGGAAATTACAGTGGAATCAATCACGAACCGCTCAAACATGGCCCAGAGATAGCACAAACAATGGTTTTCTTATTTCATGGCTTTTCCAAAAACATTATCTTTAAAATATTCTTATTTTATTCATATAGTACTTTATATTTTACTAACGTTTTGTGTTTATCTAGTGAAATATTTCTTGTACTTGCATATATATTTTCTAGCTTTTCATTGATAGATTTATATATTGAGACTATTTATAGTTTATTTACATATATGTTTATATTTACATATATGTATAAGATGTTTACATGTTGCAAGTTGCTTTGACGACCCAATCGGCTTAGTAGCAAAGCTACCGCTTTCGTAGTTATTGATCTTGAATTTCATTCTCGCATCGAGATAATGATATGTATGATAGATATCTCGCTAATCCGCTTTGAATAAGCGAAGTGAGTTAATGTCTATTCTTCCAGAAATTGGAATAACGTGAAGTTACATATATTTGACTCATCTTAATGTTCAATTACTTGGATAATATTGGAACCTGTGTCCTTTAGTATCACATGGTATACATGTAATCCTTTCCACAAATCTCATTGTCTATTCTATACCTATTTAAGAGTAAATATTTATAAATTTATTCTTTTATTACACTTAGAAATCGATAAATTATATCGCATATAGCAGAGGTTCTCAAACTTATTTGTCTACCGCCTACTTTGGGAATCCATTATATTCTAGCGCCCCAAATATGGTTCATTTACTATATCTGAAAAAACATGATCGCAATAATAACTTTCATTTGGGTTTTGATTTTGGTTTAGTATTTAAAATAAAAATCAGCCATCGCTCCCCGTAAACAACTCCAATTATCTCTGGGCCCCTGATTTATTCCTACTTAGTGTAATTTTAAGAAAATGTAAATAATTTTCTTACTGTAAGATTTTTATTATTAAATTAAAAATATAAAATATATTACAATAATTCGGGACAGAAATGGTCTCGCAAAATCTAGGTATTACTGTATTTCATTTTTTTTTGTAAACAGTATTTATCGTTGTATTTTATGATATCCTTATTGAATATATGTTATTTATGGTTAAGGTTGAAATAATTAATTATTATACATTAAAACAGTGGCTCATTGATAACCAATTGGTTCATTGACGCAGCTCCCCGCTCACGGAGTCAATAGTCGCGGGTTCAATCCCCGCATCGGAATAAATAATGTGTATGGCCTACAGATATTTATTCCGAGTCTGTTATCCCCGCCAATCCGCATTGGACAAACGTGGTGGGTTAATGTCTGTTCCTCGAGAAATGGAGAGGCCCGTGCTCAGCAGTGGGACATATATGGGCCGTGGAAAAAAAACAATATTAGTTTTAATTATGTTATTTATTCAAAAGATACTTCACAAGGAACACTTATATTTTGAAAATTTTGTTGCAGAAGCTTTGAAAGTATTGCTAGCGCATAAAAGTACCCACAAGCGTCTAGGAACTGGATTCTTATATTTTTTCTTTTCATATAACTTACTTAGAAAGAAAGAAACAGTGCTAGTTTAAAGTACTACCACATATTTTTTAGTATAAAATATATTCTGAAGGTTGAAACAAAACAACAAAAGTCTATACTTTTTAATCTGCCGCGATTTTGCTAGCTTAGCTTTTGTTAGATTTTTTTTATGGGTTAGAAGGGCAAACGAGCAAGCGTGTCGCCTGATGGAAACCAATCAACGCCGCCTATGGACAACCGCAACACCACAGGAGTCGCGGAAGCGTTGCCGGCCTTTTAGGTATGTATAGGTATATTGTTTTTTGAAGGTTCCAAAGTCGTAACGGTTCGGAAAGACCGCCGAGGGTAGCTGATTCCACAAACTGGTGAAGTTACGAGAGAAACGCATATATATATATATATATATATATATATATATATATATATATATATATATATATATATAACACATAGATTTTGTTAGTTTCGTTAATTTAGCATGAGGGACAAAACTGTTTTATATAAAATTTATTTACATAATATTATTATTAATTATTTCACTCATACTCCGTAAAAAAGGGTCCTAGAAACATTCATTTAGTATATTTATTATTATTGATTGAGTTTGATTGCTTTTATTTTAAGCATTTTATAATTAATCGAATCTCGTAAATCCTTGTATCTAACCAAACGAATGTAACCGTGGATAGATTCCGTGGTTCTGTTTCCGAACTTTATAATAAGATTAGTATTTTTGGTGGTGAAGTTGCGAAGTTGTGTTTGCATTTCCGTTAGTTTACTAAGTTAGTAAACCAAAGTTGAGTCGGTTCCATTCGTAATTTTCAACTTTGAAGTCTTCTAAAACAAAGTTATTTAAATAATGTACCTTCATAGATAAATACATATATATGCATGTATATGACTGATATAAAAATGGTTACTTATCAGTCAATCGTAACATATATTAATAATATTCTAGTGTAACATAAAACTTAAGACCTAATGAGATGATATGAAGAAGCATAATGAAACGATATATGTCATCAAACGTAGCAGAAATATTTTTCTCAATTTTCAGTAGTAAATATATATGAATGTATTTTGGCGAATAAATTGGTTTATTGTGGGGCTGCCGCTTACAGAGTTCATGGTCATGGGTTCTAGTAACGCTTCGAGATAAATAACATAAATCGTAAGTGAAATCAGTCGACAATCCGCCTTGGATAAGCTTGGTGGATTAATATCCGTTAAAATATACATATATGTATGTTTTTATATTTTGAATGATAATGCATTCTTTTTAAAACCTCTCATGCCTTATAGAAACGGCCACGTGGTAAACAAGTTCGTTATGAGATTATATCTCAGTTGTACAATGTGGGTCGGTGAATCAATTGGCTTAGAAGGTGAAAGCCATTTCTAACAAAAGTCGCTCTCGTCAACTTTGGCAAACGACCAAAAAGCTCCACTCCCGGAAAGGTAGTTAGCAAACCGTTCCCCAGTGTTGCCGACATGATCGTTATCTTCTTGTAGAATAAATTTCATGATGGCTTAGAAGAGAAAGCTTCGCAATTCTGTGATATCGATTTTACTTGGAGTTTGATTGCTCTATAAACGGTTTGCTCTTATTAGAGCCTTTCTTTCTTTTCGTTTTTTTGTATTCATTATCTATGATATTTTTCGCATTATACACGAAAATGTTAAATCTGTGTATGCGTGACGCGTACCGTTTGTGTAAATATAACAAAAAACAATGTTTTTACAACCCATATATCCTTGACTTATTATAACATTGTGACACAAAAAAAGTATGTTCAACAAAAATGTCAGGATAATTGTATCTGTTATTAGTAAATAATTTAGTTAGCTGTATTTCAATCTAAGATTTCATTAGTCAATCTGTTTTTATTTTTTATTAGTGAGTATTTATTATTGTCGATCACTTACATTTAGGGGTCAACTTTGTCTATGAGCATAATTAAAATAGCTTTTTTCAAATTATCCTTTTTATTATCTTAGCCCTAAACCATATTTAAAGAATAAGTGGTAATGTAAAAATAAATTTGTAAAAGTGTAATTAGTGAAACTCCGCAACCGTTCTGTATCACGCTGCGGGTACATACATGCCTTAACTGCTCAAGTATATTTTTTCAATCGAAGCCGAATGCACGTGATTCTACCCTTATGGTAATATGAAGTAATATCGAACACATGAAATCAGATAATAAAATACACATCAGAAAATTCAAAATCACTTACGTATCAGGACGAAACCAGCAGTCGCTGTCCTAGTATACCAATAAAAATGTAAATACTTCCAATAAATTTTTGCTTTTGAAGTAGTCGCCGCGGTGTCAGAGGCTTTGATGTCATCTGTACGTCATAATTAGATTGGATCTTATTTGTCCACTGCGTCAACGAGTTGACATTGTATTTCCACATATTCTTTATAAACATTTTTTTATTCGTAAAACGAATTACATACATGTCATGAGAGTTTTTTATTTATTCAATTCACATTATTCGTTTACAGATTTGAATTTTACAATTGACCATTAAGGCCACTCATAAGGACGAAAATTTTGGCTTTTTGGTGATAATTTGCTCACAAAAGCTTCAAAATAAATGGAGATTACAAAAAGGGTGTTTATTAAACGTATCAGTGACTGTATACAATATTATTTTTGCATTAATTTTTAATTAATTAATTTTCAAATAGCGGTTATAAAGCGTTTGAGCGATGACTTTTTCGTTTTTCCAAGGTTTCCACAGCCAGATAAACAGCACCTGTTTATCTGACCGTGGAATTATTAAGTTTGTTTTCGATATATTGGTTTTTGAATAAATGTCGCACTTCTAAAGTGAAAAGTGAAAAATTTGCCTTAAAAATCTTTAAAATAGTTACATAACTGTTAATAACAAATGAAAAAGAAAATGCTCGTACTTTCATAGACATTATATTTAACAAGATACATTCAATATTTCAAGCTAATTTTGTATAACAAATAAATTAATGTTATTTAGTATATAGTCATTGTCTTTGTCTGATTTGTAGATCTTATCCTTTGAGTCTATGTCATATTATTTTTACACATATCTTAAAAATAAAATAGCAAAATTATACAAGATAACTTAAACCAATAAATTATAAAAAGGTAGTTTAAGACTAGTTAGTATTTGCGTAGCTGTGGTGCAGGTGGAACCTAGCTCAGTGGATCTGATAAACGCAAGTATTAAAATATATTAACGGGAAAAAAGAGAATAAAGTATTTAAAAAGATTATAAGATATATAGAAATATTATAAGTAAATGTTTTATATTCATATAGGCATCAAATTAGCAAAATAATTATATAAAATAAATATGTTGTATAATATCATTATATATAATAATACAATTGATGAAGTTCTTATAGTAAACAAGTTCTGTTTATTATTGGATTATAAATATGATACCAACAAAGATATTATAATATTCTCGTAGTTCGTGCGTTTTTTATACTCATTATATGTATTTATTACAATCATGTCCATTAACTACACTTCTTTTAAAGTGGTATGCTTATAAACATACTCTAAATTCAAATAAATTATCTGAGATCACATTAATTGAATATAATTTAATAATGTTGATATTAAAGACTATCATACTTCCATAAATTAATAAACGAAATTATAACGACAATTTAAACAAATGATTAGATATAAAAATTAAATGTGTGATGTTTATTGTATATATATATATATATATATATATATATATATATATATATATATATATATATATATATATATATACAATTAAAGTTTGTTAAATAAATAATAAAACATAAATAATGAAAGTTTGAAGTGTACTATTTATTACATGCGCTGTACTGATTGGCTTAGAGACGAAAATATTTTAAGCGGAATCAATAAACGCCAGTTCCCGTTTCAAAATTAACACATATGTATATGTGTGGCCTACAGGTACATATTTTTAGTCTGGGCGTCACAACAATCCGCCGTGAGTGAGACTGGTGTGTTCATGTCCATTCTTCCATAAATGCGGAGGAACATCACACATACATATATCTAACAAATGGGTATGGGACCCATTTGTTAGATATATGTATGTGGGATGTATAAATAAATACAACTTCATCGCGACAGTATACGGAATTTAATTTAAGTATGTGTACGACGTACAATAATAAAAAAAATTATGTAATATAAATGTAATATAAATAAATAAATTGAATAAAACAAACAATCGACGATTATCGAACCATTCCGTGTCATCTATCGGTAACTTGAGTGGTGACAACCATCCAGTTTTAAACTCTGCTAGCATTGTTTTTTTAAATCGTTCCTTATCTTGAATAGTCATTTGTTATCTACCAGGATATCATTCGGCTGTTTCTACCAAGCTCATATCATTTTTCAAATAATACGTATTGAAATGATTTCGTATTGAATTCAAATTATAATGATTTCTTCTTCAGATACAAACAATATTATGCTTTTGTCAAATGAAATAATAATGCGTTTAAAAAATTGATCATCCTATATCATCATGTTACGTTTATTGAAATTATGATGCATATAACATTTTAATGAATATAGAACATTGTCTAGGTTTAAAAAAGAGTATGCTTAAAAGTTTTTTATAGATACATTTTAGACATTATTTTTAAGCGTATTATAACTAATAGTATTTATTTACTTAGGTCACTTTCCTACTCGTTTGGATTGATATATAAAAACTTGCAGTGTTACCAATTATAATATTTTGAATAGATTTCTCAGTGCCGTTATCAATAGATGATCCCATTTAGTTTTAGCATCATAACATAACGTTATTTTTTCGTTTTCAAAACTTTGTCGTAAAATGGAGGTGGGTCTTTAGTTTATTATTATACATATTATAACGTAAAAATCACTTGAACAGTTAGCATCGCCTTAGAAAACCTTTATATATTGTATACTGAGATTTAACTTCTAAGGTAGGTAACACACCTTTAATCGTCTTAAATGTCTGAAACCCATGTACAAGTATATTTCTTAAAAGGTATTATATATGTATAATCGTCTTACAACTATGTGCGTGAAACCAACGTAGAAGTACATTTCTTCAAAATTAATATTTACGCCAATGACAGGCGGATGGTAGAAAAATTCCAAATATTATGGCAATGAAAAAGTTTACGACGCTTCCAACGCTATATCATTTCATGCTATATACGTTGAAATTTAAGAATGTATTTTATATTTTTTGCGGTACCTATAACGTATTCATAGAATAATATACCGTGGATATCCGGGGGTGGAAGAATTTCAATATGTATAATGTTATGCAGGTTGATTCTTTGAGGTCGGGTCGGACACGGAGCATTTGAATAAACCGATATCTCGGGAGCCGAGCAAAATATTGTCCGCCGGAGGTCGCTGTGTTTAGCCGAACCCCGGAAAATATGGATGTTTTGCTTCTGAGTAGCGCGTCGTTATTAGATTCTAGATAAAACGATATGCACTCACAACATTTTGTGATGGGTATTGTGTAGTGAAGAGGATCTTTTTAGGGGCTTTTAAAGTAAACTCTAATCTCAGATATTATATATTTCTTTGGTAAACATAGAAATCATCAATAGACTTAATTACTTCAAATACTCGTAAAAATCAAAATCGGGACACGAATATATAATATTTGATATTTCGTTTATTTCTTTCCACAAAAACTTTCATAAAATCGAAACAGAAGTTCTATATAAAGAAATAAGATAACGTTTGTGTTTATTATAACTGCCATATAAAAAAATTAAATCATTAATCATTTATTTGTTGAAATATAAATATCATAATTTAAAATACTTGAAATATATTGCACTATCTTCAAAATGTTTGCAATAAAATGTTTTATAAGTTTTATTTAGTTGATTTAAAATTATTTACCATGTAGTGTTGAATAAAGAATGCAATCAATAATAGTAATTGTTAATCAATAATATTAGTCTCTTTCTTTGACTCTCCAGCGATTTGGTAAAGATTTTGATGACTCATATAATAATGCTGATTTATATGAATATAACTTTTAATTTATAATTGTAATTTGAAATTAAATTCCTATTCAATCTCTAAAGATGCAACATTACAGAGGAATATCAACAGAATTATTTAGCGAGTGACCATTCCTCGTCTTCGACATCTCTGCTCGAATTTCCATCAAACCCCCTTAATAAGGCTTGTTGGCTCTCGAAATCCATGATTAGGCGGCGAACTCAGCAGATCTATCGAGCCCAATGAGTCGTGTTCCAGCCATTACACGCTGTACTCGCACTTACACAAACGCTACGTCTGATGAAAGATAAACATTTAACGTGAGGACGGGGAAAATCCGTATTCGCGTCACACGAGCAGGGTTAATTCAATAGCTGATTGGATTTTAGCGCACACTGATCAGTAGGACTATATAGGACGCTAGGGTATTACAACTTCTCGATGGTAAAAACACTTTTTTGTTAGCGTGAAATCATTTTTTATATAACGGCGTCAAGTGGTAACGTTTTCCTGTGTCTCTATTGTGTGTTTCATATGCAGAGTATAGGGATCTGGAAGGCCAACGAATTTCCCCTTTATTTACTTCCTTCTACATCTCTCATTATTTGCTCATTCTTTTCCCATTATTTCTCGCTTTAAGATAAGTAATTTATCTGGGGAGCCTTTATGTATGAAGCGATCTGCTTGGTATTTTTAGTCTATGCCAACACATTATACTATTATATTATGGATTAATCTTCGCGGACTAGGGCACTCAGATTTGTTTTTAATACCCAAGTAGACGCTGTTACCTGTCTATTGGTATTTGTTTACTTAGGACCTAATTATATGCGTCCGTGCGACTGCTATACAGTGAGATGACATGAGATCATATGCATCCAATTACATGAACAGCGACTCGGCCGTCGGCCACGTGGCCCGTCCGCTAATTCATCTATTTAGGCCCTTGCGAGAAGAAATGGAATGAGTTATATTTATTGTTATTATTCTATGGCAGTATGGTTACTGCCATAGATGTTTACTATAGTATAAAATTAGCTCAAATTATAACTAGTGGCGCTGAGAGTAGTCTTAGGAATGTTTTCAAAATGTCTCTCCCACTCTGTTTAATTCATTATCAATACATATAATTTTCACCAAGATTAAGAAAAAGAGCAATGATTCGAATTACCAAACTTTTGAAGAAATGTGAGCTTATTTTATTTACTCGGATTAATTCCAAGGTTATTTACGTGAGGGAAATTGATGTAAACAACGACACGGGAAGTCATTAGAGATGTACAAGGCTGACATGTTTGCGTAAACTTTTCCCTGTTATTACGAATATGATAAGCGAACGAAACAAATATCCAACGATATAAAGTGAATTGAAGTCGTCGTACAGATATTTCGCCGTGTTGTCGTCGTTCGAAATATAGAAATACAAATATCTTGCGGGAGCAGAGCTCATAAGAAAATACTGGATACATTTTTCAATTCCGGTTACCTAGTAGCTATTGGGTTGACCTTGGTTGGTACAACCGACTGGGTTATTTTACGACTAGCCCTTCCCACGTCTGCGATGGCGAAGGTATATTGTGTCTCATGTACAGTAAGAAAACATATAGAATTTTATGATCATTTTAGTTTCAAAAACATACGAGTATTCACTGGAGACAAATATTTTATTATTCAATCTAAAAAATAGATTTTTTACTGCTTTTTTTTTTTACTTTTGTCTAAGAGTAAGTATAAATACATACAAGGTCCACTGCTGAACAGATTGAATAATGAATATATTAATAAATTGTGTCAATACATTATATGTACTAGTATAAGTTCTTAAATGTATATCCTGTCCTAATGAATAAATAAAAAAAAGTAAACAGCTGTTTTATACAAATTGCATTATAAGATAACGCTACAAATTATTTTAGTAACATGCCTCTCTATTTCTAGGAAATGGACTTTAACTCCCCACGCTTTTTCAAGGCGGGATACTTAGACTAACAGTCTAAAAATCTCGCAAAATTTATCTATAGCTCGGTCGAATTAGCCCAAAAAATAGAGGTACCCTTGCAATAATTCACAACAAGCTGAAAATTTACAGGCACGCCTTATGTATCCAGGATTTCATTAGAGTGGTTTCCCTTAGATACCACTCTCATGAAATTCTGAAAAGCCGCATTGATTCCGTGTATGCAAAAAAATTTATACAAGTTCGCAAAAAAAGATTTTTTGGAAGTTTTGGCCAAACGGTTAGTTTTACAATAAAAAAAGTTTAGACTTAAATTATAGATCATGTAATTATCTATTAAAATTGTTATATTTTTTTCTTTATATTTTCGAGAAAAAGCCATTCGAAAGATAGATGGAGCTGTATTTACTACAGAACAATATTTTTATGTAGTTTTAAAAATTTGTGTATAAAATCGTATAAACTTTAACACTTTTAAGTATTTTGTAAGCCATAATTATATCACGACTAAATTCACAATTTTAATAATTAAATAATATAAAATATAATTTTGACTAAAACCTTTAATACGTCAAATGTAATTTGTAATCATCTTGCACAGTTAAGTTAGCAGAAGCTGCAACATGGTATTGCAGATGTGATTCATTAATTCAATTGAGTGACCCACTTGCTCTACTTGCCTTCCAAAATGTATGCACTATGTGCAATAACTTTGTAAATTTAATCCTATGAATTTCCATTAATAAAAGTTCTGAATACCCGTAGATTAGATAGGCATTTTATTTTATGTAAAGCAAAAATATTTGGACGCTAAAATGTTTAATTTTTAAAAGTTACGTACGCAGATTCAGAGCCGTTCAGGTTTTTTATTCATGACTTTTCATTAGCAATATATTTTAGCTTCATTGTTTTACGCGTATTTTGTTTTCATGTATAATATATATACATATGTATATTCTATTTATTTCTTTTCTTCTATAACAAAAACATAATTCTGTTTATCACGCAAAGGAGCACGTACTGAGTGTACTAATAAAATCTTTCTCTCCTAAAAGGTGGTAAGACATATTTTTAGCGGCTGTTACGCATCATCGTAAGTGGGGTCGTGACTACAGAAAGCTGTGTGATATAAAAATCCCTAATCTAGTAAGCAGGGGCCAAATGACTCACTTCACTAAGGCAGCGCCACGTATTCGGAAAATTTGAGGGACTTAATCTTCTCGGAATAAAGTAAAAGGAGACATGACCCAGGTGCTAGACACCAACACGCGCATAAATTGCCAGACCCTTTGTTTCTGTTGCATTACGCTCGGCTGGGGCTTTCTTAATAATTGTATAAGGCTAATTACGGTGCGGGGAGTGTTTAAATTCTCTTAATTTTTTGGAAGGGTCTTTTTATTAAAGAATTTGGATTAATATTATAATTTACGATATTATAGTTTAAGTATTTAATTAAGACTTTCATAATGTGACTTAGGTTTTAGTAATTATTTATTTTTTTACTTTGGAACGTTTGTTTGTGGTATTATTTTTTTTCTAACAAAACCATAGATTACCTTCAAATGTAATATTATTAAAGTTTTACGTGGTCGTTAATTTTAACTTTAGAAAACTTATAAACTCCTTACTTTCTCCTAAATCCAAGATCTTTTTTAATTGGTACCGTTTTAATTTAATAGGTACCTTTTATGTTATAAACATTTTCAAATTAATTTATTGGGCTAACAATAAGAAATATGAATAACTATGAATTCTGTACATTACCATGTTTTAAGCAGGAAATGCAGCCAGTATATTTCCGACCCTGCTTCATTTACGTTTTAGAGAATTAATCATTATGAAGAAGTGCAGATTATGTAATAAGTAAAATCCACGAGTCTACTAAATAGTAGAAGGTGGGTCTAGTCAAGTAAGGCAACCTTGGTCTATCGTTTGAAAAGCCATAAGCTGGTAACAAATAGAAAAATAAATTCCGCCGCTTACATTTACAGCATCACCGGAAGGCTTTTTCATGTTTAAAACACAACATTAGGTAGTGGGCTACATAGTCCACTAGAGTACCTACGTGCGACGTAATCGCCGAGCGTGGACGTCTGTGAAACACGGAAAACCGTTCAGACTCCCCTCCCCTAACTGCCCCCGCCTCCCACCACGAGTTCACCCACCACTTTTACGATGAATCTTCGTTTCTCCGCATCAAGAAGTAATTTTAGTGTTCCTTTGCCGATTCAATGATAGCACTCGGCCTGATTGGTTAAGCCCCTCTTTGATTTAATTTCGGGTTAAGTTGCTTTGCGGTTGGGCCCGAGGGATTTCGATACGCTACGGCCGGTCCCGGCGATATTTGTATCGGTTTCGGATATGTTAATTTGGAAGATATGGTGCCGATTTTCAAAATACTATTGCTATGTTTGGTGTATATAATTAGTAGTAGACACCATCTCCTTATTACTTTTCATTGTTTTGGCAAATTGAGTCGGAGAGAGTGCCAATTGGTATAAAGTCCGTCTTATATATAATAAATACTTTTTGTGCGTCAAAGTTTAAATAAAAAAGTAACATTATACTATATTTCCCGTCCTTGAATACCTAAGTGTATACATATGTACATACGTTTCAGACACGTATATAAAATTCTATATTCTTTTTATTGGAGCATGGCAGCCGACAGATGCGCCTCTCATGGCACGTCACAGCGCTCCGTATCGGCGTCGTCCACGGGGCCAGTCGTCATGAATACGTAATACAAGGGCAGGACGCGAATTCTTTCGTTTATTATTCAATCACTCGTTCGGCGCGAGTCGGCTTTAATTTCATGGCGGGTGGGCACAGTACCCCGAGCGACAACCACACTCTGCGAGGGTGGAGTACGCTTGCCGTATTGAAATTATTTTAGCAAACAAATATTGAACTAAAAATATTTCGAAAACTTTTTGTTTGAAAATGTGTCATCATTAATAGCCTGCGGCATCCTCTACTGGGCATAGGTCTCCCCCAAGACGCGCCACCCTCGACTTCATGCATCCAGTTTGTGCAAGCTGCCCTGCGCAGATCTGGCCGGGAGACGTCCAACACTACGTTATCCAAGTTGCTATAAGAGGAAATTTCAGGCATATTTTGTTATGCGATCTTCACTATGTATTTGAATGGCATACAAAGGAGAAATGGTTTTTTTTTAAGATAAAATGGAAAAGTTACATTAAAAAGTATAGTACACTAGTACTCTAATATATGCTTAAATAATTTGTTTGAAAATAAGCGTATTCCTTACTTGTCAGGCGGCTATGCTGAGTACTGCGAAAAAGACAATTCTTATTCTAAAAGGCAAGGTTGGCGAGGATGTGGAGCGAGTGCGTGCCTGTTTTGATTGAAACCGCCGCCCGCTGCTGTCGCAACCGACACCGAATTGAAAACGCAAATTTAGTGACACATCTATTAACGAAAATGAAAGAGGAACACAGCCAGAAAATACGAATGAAGAGGAAAACTATATTGCGTGACATTATTCGAGTTAGATGTCAGATATTAGGTGCAATTTAGATAGAAAGAGATTCCTCTTTTTTTAAATAGAAGTTTAGAAAAGTTTTTGATATTATTACAATATTTGTTAATCGTTCCAACTATGGTTCAGTAGTAGTCAAATGATAGAATAAAACCAATGACCGTAGATCGTAAGCGCAATCTTTACCAATTCAGCTATTGCTGCTTAATTTCTGACTAACAAATAGTTAAGAGTGAGCCAAGTTATTAACTTTATTATTTAATTAACAGATGTGGGTTTTCATCTTCTTCTTCATACAATAAGCTCACCCTATTTTTTCCCGAGGGTTTCGCACGAGGTGACTATGGAAGAAAATGTGTTCTACTTGATTAATAAAAATCAACCTTTGATCCCAATTCGCCAGTTAAGCGCAAGAATTACGACAATTTCATTGCGCTTAGCCATTTTATCAAATCTAGTATTCAGAGATCGGTTTTCTATAAGTGTGCGGTACTTTACCGATCAAGGTAGCCTCTTCATGGTGAAGACAGAATTCTACTTTTTTTTATTAGCGTAGTTCTACACTTAAAAGTAAGTTTACCAACAATCTAGTGACACTTACATTACGAAAACAACATCACAGTATATTTCAAGGAGTTTACACGGAACGCACTATTCAAGTACTACTTAGAATCTTAAAAAACTAAATACGACTGAAAAATACTTTGCAACGAACATTTCTGTGGGAATGTTGCGAAGTAAAGTAATCCAAAGATATTTTTCATATAGAGGTGCATGCATGCGGTATGAACTCAGAGAGAGGATTTCACTTCTATCTTGTGAAATTATTTCTACAACTATCAAAGAGAGCATAACATTAAAATTCAGGAGACGGCCACGCGATCTTGTCCTACCGTGTTATTTGCGCACCGCCGAGTATGAGACACCCTTATGAAAGTTCTTTTTTAAATAGTACATGGGATAGTCGCATAAAGCGCACGTATTTAGATTTGCTGCTTACGTTATCCAATGTCAATGATATCAACGACTATCAACAATGGTATTTACATGTTTTCATGTATTTAATTTTTTTAAGAAAAACAGATTTTTATTCCGATCATTACGAACCTTTTGTTTTTTCCGCAATTCTTTTGTATAAAAAGCAACGGGCAGCAGGGTTATAATATATTTAGTTCTGGGTTACCCATTCACCTACTCCGCAAGATCGAGCCTTTTCAAACCCTCTCCTACTTCGGAGAGTCAACAGCCATTCAGCAGCGGACAGCCATAATAGACTTATAGATTATTGATGATTATCGCCTTACAGTGAGACATACCATCATCATCATTATTATTATTACACAGCTTTTGTAGCCGTACACTGCTGGACGTAGGAATCCCCCAATACGCGCTATTTACCCCGATGTTCAGCTTTAAGCACCCAGATAGGTCCTATGGGCTGTAAAAAGGAACGTTACAGAGATGATAAACGCGTTTTTAATGTACGAATAATTTAAAGTACAAGTAATGTAAAACAGCACTGAGACGTTCGGGTATTTGGAAGCTCGCATACGCACACGATTCAAATAAAAAAGTCCGCCATCACTCAAGTATGCGTCGCCATTCAATCGCTTGCTTAGAAATTTGTTCTCTCGATCCAATTGTAATAATATGGATGTGCTCCCATAACTTTTCATTTGAAAACTCTTGAAGACAACGGCACATGAAAAAAAAAATAATGTGTCAAATAATCTTAAGTGAGTTTTCCTTACCGTTTTTTATTCATTTGCAGCAAACCAATGAACAGACGAATAAAAAATACGTGCATATAATGTCTTGTTGGGGTTATATCAAAAATTAACACGTGAAAACAATCTAAAACATCTATGAATAATCATAACACTATAGTTTTCTTTATAAAATTCCGAATGAACTAAATCATTATTAAAGTAAAGGCACTATATTGAAAAAGATAAAACTTTGTATTGTATTTAGCTAATAATTATGTTTAATTAAAGGATTTAATGTTAAAATATCAATTGTATTGTATATTCGCATTCCAGGGTATATACAATGTAGGTTAGTCTTAAATGTAATGTGAACATATATATCAGCTTTTACACCACATTATGCAAATAAAAAAATATATAAAACTATCTCGTTTTACATATTTCTCATCATATTTCCCAAAATATTTTAAAAATCTATTGAATAAAATATATATATATATATATATATATATATATATATATACATATGTATATATATATATATATATATATATATATATATATATATATATATATATATATATATATATATATATATATATATATATATATATTATATATATATATATATATATATATATATATATATATATATATATATAATAACGATACCAAATGAGGTTTGAAATCAGTATTAACGTTTAGTGAAATCAGTATTATTGACGTTTTGAATTGAAATATTTTCAAATAAATTTCATAACTTGCAAATAAAATGTTCAAGTTATTGAAAAAGAAACAAAAATAATATTTACAACATTTTACATTTTAAAAAAAATAACATGGAAACCGCATAACTTTAAAATTATTTAAACGTTAATTTAATTGTTTAAATTCATTTTTTTAAAAGAATAATAGACTTTATTTCTTATCCACAATGTACTAACGTAGATCACAAGCGTTAGAAGCGAGATGTGACCCCGGTGTTCTACACGGTCCTTGCAAATGGACAGGAAAAAGACGCGAGAGGAATGCGTGGGTGCTTTTAATTTAATATCGACTGACATCGAATTGGAATCGAAAGTTTACCAAGGACGTGCTCTGCCGTTTAATCCCTCACGTTAGTTGGTTGTTATATCATTTATCGGCTATCAATAGACCTACACCACATTACAGTACCTATTTTATTTTTAAAAAGAAAGACAAAGTTTTCGCTACTATCAATTAAACGAAATTATGTTTGAATCTATTTTGAAAAAGTTTAATTTTTTTACAAACTCGTCATTTCAATGTAGTGATGGAAATCTTCTTACAAGTGTTTTTAAATCATTCTCTCACGGAATGGTTTCTGTCAGAAAATACTGTACGCATTTAAAACAATAAAAATACATTTGGAGCCGACATAAATAGAAATGTCTTGCGTGAATTTTCGCGAAGGCTCCTCTTGAAATCTTGGGCGACGCGCAAATGCATGTTTAAGTTTGCTAAGTTGGAACGATAAAACTGCAGGTACGCAAGTGAGACTGATGCAATATCAAAATAGATATTTTAAACACTATTTATTGCTAACTTTACATTACAAATATATATAAAAAAAGTACATTTATCAAATCAACTAAAATTGACTAAATGTTTATGTAAATTCGGCGTCAAAAATTTTATTTTTAGCGGTCTAAGACATGATAAACAAAAATCACATGTTTTGTTTGTATATTATTATATTATTTATATTTATTCTTTAATCCGGTACAAAGAACTAGTCGGTAAATTTCGAGATTAATATTATTATTATATTTAAGTTATATTTTTCTTTGCTTTATCACAACCGGGCTAATCGCCGCGATCGACAGATTGGTCACCAAAGTCACGAAATTAGTAAACTGAAGTAGCAAAGGGCTAGTTACGTTTGTTAGAGATCCGACAACCGCAGAAGTAGACAAGTGCCGACTGAGTGGAGACTGCGTCCCGGCAAACGTATTGTGGGACGCCTCCCAGGGTCTGCGCAGGGTGTCTGGCAGAGATTGGTTGCGTGAAGCCAAAGATCGGGTTAGGTGGCGCTTCTTGGGAGCCTATGACCAGCAGTAGACTGCCTCTGACTGTTGGTGACCGGTTCGCCACTGCTGTCACATGTTGCAAGTTTTGCAATTTTTTTTATAGCAGCTGTAAACATTAAACGAACAAACAATTTTTAGAGTTGTTGGTAAACATTTTATGTGAATAATGTCATGTGTTAGAAAATTATGGATTACAGATACAGTCGATTATGGAAGAATGGAACCCAATTGGGCTATTGTTGCTTATATCATAATCGTATAGCTGAGAATATATGAACCGCAGTATGACATCTTATTGCACAAACCCGACGTAACATAAATATGTCAAAATAATCTCTTCCATGTATTATATCGTTTATCAAAGCAAAAGTTCTAGAAAGGCAAAAGATGTTTGAGCTGCAAAGTTAAATTGCGATAGTTAAGACAGTAAAGAGCACCTGGTAGACTTTTACTTTCCTATTTTCTCAGTAGGCCGGTGTCAGTGGAGCAAATTTCATTTGGGCCAGCCGGGAGCCTGCCGCAAACTTCGCCCCCAACTAGGGAGCATGTGTTAACATGACTCATCTTTGAAAAACTGGATAAGGACCTAATTTATATGGGGTCAGCGTACGAAGCGACACATAAAATAACATGACCATAGTACTGTTTACTTGCACCCGCTAATGCCATGTACGTGGATAATGTTATTTACGGATTAAGCCTCATCTCCATTGAAAGTAATAGCGCATACAAAATATTCGTGTTTTTGTAAAAATAAGTATATATATGTGCGTCAAAATTCTTTTGGGTTATGATGCGAACTTTCCTGTCAAGTATTAATAAATTCTATTGTCAGCAAAAATAAAAGGTTCACGTCGGCAAAGAAATACCTTGTTCACGCTATTTATTAAGTAGAAAATTTTGATAGACATTTTTGTTTCCTGCGAAATAACTAGAGTGTTGGGAATTATTTTAGTTTGGAAACAGACTGTTGGTTGTATATTTGATTTATTTTATTTACCCGGTGGGTTGGTTTTCTCCTCACACGTACTAAACGATATTTGGCGATCCCTAAGACGAGCCGTTTGTCACGTACGTGACGCAACGGACAAAATGGAAACTTCACTGTGTTGCCGAAACGGACAAATAAATACGTAACTGTTTAGTGGAAAGAAGGCAATACCTATTTCGTGTTTAACGTGTAGTCAACTTTCTGTACTTAATTTCATTGGTCTCATTAGTTAAGTTCATTGGATTCGATCCTTATGCAGTCTGATAAGCAAAAGGATAACGACACATTACAGTATCCGAGTACATAATTGATATTAATGAGTACGTAATTGACGACCAATTGGCTGTCAATGGTCTCGGGTTCGATCCCCGCATCGGAATATTATTCCGAGTATCGTAACGCCGCCAATCCGCACTCGACAAGCGAGGTGGGTTAAAGTTCGTTCCTCCAGAAATGGAGAGGTCCGTGCTCAGCAGTCTGACATATATGGGCTGTTAAAAAAATGACCATACTATTGTGAAAAATTAAATCCTAAATGAAATGAACAAGAAAATATATTTAGATCTTTATAGTCTATTGAATCATTTCGGCTAGATGTATTTATAATCTAGATTCCTTTCTTAGTGCATTAAAAGAAATTTTAGGATTCTGTTGCTAAAGTTTTAGTGAGAAAGATTAAAAGGTTTGATTGAATGCCTCTTGGCATTTAGTTTGCTTTATGTAGAATAACTGTAAGCAAATAAATAAATTACAATGAAATGCGTCTTGATAAGCATCTATAATGGTCAAAAATCTTTTTGACATAAGAACGCACTGGAACAACCGTTTAAAGGCGTCAAAGATAAAATATATGAGCTTGTCTAACTGGCAGCGAGACCTCTCGATTCGTCATGTCTTCTACGTAAATATACGCATTTTACGACATTGCTATCCAATCGCCTATAGTGTTTGCAATAGTGAATGTATGTATACAGTTGATTGGATATTTTACGACACTAACAATTTCTTTAACAATTTTTTTTGCCTTTTTTATTTATTTTTGAATGTGGTAATAAAATTAAGTAAATTATGGTAGTGTAATATGTATGCTTATTGAATTCTTTATAATTGTAACGTACATTATTTTATTCTTCTAGAAACCATAATATAAGCTTTATTTTAGGAAATAAAAAATCAATAAAAGTAAACTTGAAATAATATTTAAGTATCAATTTAATAGATTGATAAATATTTTCGTAAAACATATACATACTCAAGAATATTTCATTTTATATGCAACTTGAAAAAGAAATGCTTATTTTTTCTAGTCGCATATAATATTAAATAAAGCGAAATTTTTATCGTTATAAATATTTATCGTTATCGTTGGGATCATGTTGTTATTATTTACTATCCATACAACATTTGCTTAAATCATGCTTGTTTAATCATGCGGGAACGCAGTTGATTGTATATTTTTTGGAACGCTAATGAACCACGTTCAAAACCACATGCTTTAATTTTGTTGTAGATGTCTATGGGAAGGTGATTGCTTATCATAGAGTGGACTGCTTACTTTTTTCCTTCTTCTACTATAAAATAAAATAAATACCTCCTCAAATGGAGGTGCTGCCTTAATCCCCACGCTTGGCAGACGAATTGAGGGTCACGGTTTTTTTTTAATTCCTAGGACACTTCCTTTTCCACAAAAATAAATAAACTGTATGCTTATTTATTGTTGTTTACGTAATTGTATTTGCAAAGCCATAAAAAAAATACACTGTCATATTGAAAGTTTTCATCGGAATAGATATAAAGATATAATAATGATAAGGTGCAACATTATTTGAATTCGCATATACATAAATTTTTTCGATAATCTCCGCACCGATTGCATCGCTCGATACGGTGCGAGGCGCTGCCGTGTTTGCATAGAGATTAACGATGCGATACCGGGCGCTCTATAGCAAAGGCACTCGACAAAAGGACCTCTTACTTACTCTTTTGGTGCCTACTGAAAAGTAAAATGTGAAAAAATGGCAAGTTTTAACCTTGCCTTTGTCAGCTCCGTATCAACACGCGTGCACACCTACCCGTGTTACCTTGTTCACGCAATTTATAAAAGAAAAGTAATAATAATGTATGTAGGTTAAGCCATTTATTTAAATGTCGCTTTGAAATAAATTTTCTATTTCTTTCAATATATTATGTATTATAATTTAATGTAAAATCATTACATAAATTCACAGATTCATTGACTTGCAATCGTGTGAATAATGCACGATTTGAACTTGGTATTGTATGTTGTAAATATAATAATATTAGTTTAAGTAAGTGTAGTTTTTGTATTATATTCTATGTTTTTGTACAGGGATGTAAAGAAGTACATTCATATCTTGTCAGCCTTATCTGCATCCGGTGCATCCTAATATATGATAAACGAGGATCTGATAACTGACTTAACTCTCCTCTGTTAACTGAGGCGATATGTATATTTATCAGTCAATATAAATAAATAAATAAAAACGAATGGATAGAAAAAAAGGAGAAATGTAATACAAGTTAAGATTACATGTGAATATTACACATATATTCCAAAATAACATCATAAATTTAAACTAATTTTAAAAACTTTTTATATAGGGACGTTAGGATAATAAATAAATAAAGGATATTTTTATTTATTTATTATCAGCCGAGATTAATACCGAATTTTAATTATTTATAATAAACATTCAGTATTTATCACCAAAAGATCAATAAACAAAGAGAGAGTAGATCTAAAGACCGGGGAGAAAGAATGAAGTTTGAGTCGAGGGGAATATAGCCGATACGGAGTACGTATATTTGACGAGTATTTGATGGGATTGGAACAGAAAACCATTCGGGCTATAAAAAATGATATACAATATTTTATGGTCTTTCGTTTCTCGAAACTTTAAATAACACTTAATGGAAATTATATTCGTCTCATGTTATTAGATGGAGATACGTAAAAAATCAGATTGTCAAGTTCTTGAAGGAAAAGTAATTTAAAAGTAGGGGTTCGGGCTCATTTTCGCAAACCATTTCAAAAGTTTTGGCGACTCTTGACGACTTTTGGGCGAAACTTTAAACCTTTATAAGCTTAGCTACACTTTGCTTATGTAATTAAGGAATCACGGATCTGATAATTTTATCCTTGTTATTCTGATTTCAACCAATTCTATTTATCTGTCTCATCATAATTGTATGCCAAATTAAAATTAAACTTTATTTAATTAAAATTAAAATGGAAAAAAAAATAAACAATTATCTTGACACTATTTAAGGTCAGGTGACTCAACAAAATACAAGGTCAGATGAAAAAGAAATTTTTGCAATATATGTAATGTAAATGTGAAACTTATGTCATCCCTCCATGTCACCATTATAACATACTATTACAGTCCACTGTTGGCTATTGACTTCCCCCAAAAATAAGGGGTGGTCTGTTATCCACACGCTCGGAGGACGGGTCGCAGGTTGTTTTTCATTTTCACGTAGACGTTGTTGATTATCTACTGGTATTTGAATTTAAATAAAGTTAAAAAATTTGCGTTATCTTTTTTAACAGCCCGTATATGTCTCTCACAATTATTTTTATTTTTTTATTTTATATATCTTACGTGTTGGACATGAGGTTACCTTATTTCTGAAGGAACATTAAAACGACCACATTTGTTGAAAGCGGAATGGTGGAATATTAAGACTCGAAATAAATATCCATGGGTCATACAACGTTGTGCTATTCGAATTGTCGATGACCAAGATCTCGCTGAAGGGCTTGATTCTTTAGCACTGCGGAGGGATATCTCATCTCTCAGCATCTTTTATTGATTCTTGGGGAATGCTCCGAGGAATTATTCAAAATTATTTCGACCCCTGAATTCCAGTACCGTACCCAGAAGATAAAATTTCATACCCACCAGAATGAATGGCGGTCCAGTATGGTGTGTTTTCCCTGAAACTTCTTTCCATGCACTACAACTCTATGAAACTAGCTACTTCCAGCAGTGTTGCCGAATCGATACGATGTTAGGACTTTCAAAAAAGAAGCCTTTATATGTATTTCTTAAAGGTCAACAAAGGTTTTTTCAACGCCTATGGCGCTGCGTATATCTATGGTTACACGCTTACTCGTTTGCCTTCCTATCCCATAAATAAAATACATATATTTATCCCTACACTATCACTTGTATAATTGGTAGTCAAAAACGGAGAAGCCGTTGTCCCCCGAGTTGAGGCTCATGCGATGGAGATGGAGATCATCCCCGATCAACGCATGCTTTTGCATCCTGCAAATGAGGTAGGGTGTAGAGGTCCGTATTCATTCGTTTGTATATTAATTGCAATCTCAAACCAAACCCACGATCAGTCACTCCGAAAGCAATAGGCCAATGCCTCCTAACCTTCACTAATTCAATTGGATCACCGTCTAATTTGTGCAAATGCGTAAACACAATTTTATACTACTAGCGATATGGAGCAGACAGAAAATTTATGTTATGTTTATTAATAAGAAGCTATGTAGTTGTTTAGAGTTGTAATTTGCCTACTATTCATTCGAAGTGCATCTAGTGGTTTCTTGAGTACTCAAGATTTTCAATATTCGCCTGTTGGTTGCATCATAAATCTTGCGAGCGCAGTGCTTGTCGCGACAACCTGAATTCCGTTGTGCCCGTGCCTTGATATTTAATGAAAATGCACGTTTAGCTTAATATTCTTCAGACCAGAATACATTCTCAAATGTCTGTGTAACGTGTTGCACTACATTGGAAATTTTAATTAATATTTGCATACTTAGGTTTCGGTGGGATAAAGAAATAGTTTAATTTTTAAACAAATGGTTTTGAAAAAAATATTTCCGACGATCTGAATGACTCGGTGCGAGTTACACGGTCTTAAAGTCAAGGGTCATTGGGATTGAATTTCCATTTTGCGATAAGTATTTGTATGGCTTACATATATTGGGATAAATATTGTATAGCTAATACATATTCTCCCGAGTCTGGGCGTTTGTGTTATAATTACACTAGAAGAAGAAAATCCCTAACATGGGTGTATGGGCAGAAAACTTCTAGTATGGGGCTATATGTAGTGTTTCATTGATTATTCATTAATACTTTACGCATTATTGTTAAAAAAAACTTTAGTTAAAATAAATTGCCGGCTAGCGTGGCATATAAAAGACATTCCTTCAGAAATTGGAAAGCCTCGTGCCAAGCAATAATATGATGTATAGATATTATATGAAATTGTAAAAAAAACTCAGAAAGTTTAATGTTCTGTGCATGTATTGTGGACATTTAGTACTTTATGTACGTCGTAGGAGAGTGCGAATGTTAGTGCTGTAATTGAGCGAGACACGTCAATGTTTAATCTGGGGCGCGAAACTGGCCGTTTATCAATCGGGCCAAAAAACAACATATTTCAATATCCACTGATTAATATCCGCTGCCAGTTCGCCGGCCGAGGCAAACATGAAATTTATGTACTGCGACCGAGCGGTTTATTTCATTTTGCTTTTAAAATTACGAATGTTTGGCCCGACAATTGGCCGGCGCGTCGCTCCCATCTGTTGCAGGGCCAATTAACATTTGCATTAGGTTCTCGTTTCAATTAAAATGGAATATCTTCACCTATTCACATGTGTTATTGTTCTGTGCTTTTTTTAAGTATTTTTAATAAGTATTAATTCTGAAATTCTAAATTACGAGTCAAAGTTTTACGGGCTTTAAAGTTCATTGCACTTAAGTCTTTAGTGTATGAGCTTCACAACAAAAGCGATAAAATTGATTAAGTCTTTCGTCATTTTTGCATGTGTTCTATAGCTTAATTTTAAATTTGTGTGACAGAATAATTCATTACATTTTCAATTAAATCAAAATAAATTTAGCCCACTATTACAAACTGTCTGTGAAGTCTTTGATTGAGTTGTCAGGTATATTAAAAATATATAATAAGCCTCTGTTCTTTAAATACTTATTAAAAATACAAAGTTAAACATGAAATAAAATATCTAAATAAATATCTAATAAAGCCGTACTATTTAAAACATATTTTGGTACTTTGAAATATATGCATCGAATGTCTAATATTTAATTTAACTTTACGCAAAACTTTTTTCATTTTATAAGAAGGATCGGTACGCTAAGTACTTATTTAAAATAAAAAGGTAAAAATGAAATTTAATAAAGTCGTATTACTTAAAAAAATATTTTGGTACTTTGAAATGTATTCATCGAATTTCTAATATTTCATTTATTTTTACTCAAATCTTTTATTTTATAATATTATATTTACTTCTACATTTGCGCAGTTAAGACGATTGCAGTTTGTATCGCAATTAAATATACTTTTAGCGTTCGAAACTGCAATGGAGGCAATAAGCAATGAAGTATGCTACGAAATAAATTAGAATAACCACTTTAAAACGAACGGCATTTCGCGTGGAAATGCCATTTCCACGGGAGCCCAAATTAACAAAACTTAAATTTCAATTTTAAATAAATATTGAAGCTCTTTACTTTGTGGGATGCGTCACAAACTGACTACGGTTTTCCGTATAATGTTAAATTGTTAGCAAAACTCACAATGAGTTGGATATTTGAAAACATAAAAAACCCCACAACAGCACTGGCAAGAGTCGTAAAAATGGAACTCTGGAGAAACTTAACAACGAACTTTTATTAAAATAACAACATTAAGCCGTTAATTTGTTTGTAAAACTGCGCAGACGGTAAAAATTACTTATTCAGAACGGTGAGACCGCGACGGAATGGCATCTCGACTCCTTGGCAAGTACCAAACGTCGCGACGCTTCTCTATAATTCAAATACCATGTTTGGGGTAACTTCAAGAGACAGTCGAAAAATATTTTTTTGCGTGTTAGCCTGTTTGCCTTTTTTCGACTATCTAATAAATTAAAAATGACCTTAAGAGTAAACGTTTCTAAAATACCGTAATATGCAAGAAATGTTAGAAGAAGAAGAAGCAATAACGCTAGAATATGAAGTATCGGGAGGTAAATTTTTCGTATCTGCCTATTAATTCAAAGTGAAATAAACAATAGCATAAGCTATTATTGTATTGTATACTACTTATATTGTAATGTAATTTTTGATTAGAACTCAATTTGGTATGAGCCTATTGTAAAGTTATTAGAAGTGCCTTATGTTATTTAAAAGTTTCTTATGGAAAACCTACTTTCACGTAAAGTAGAGAAGGATGTTCGTGTTCCGGCATCGATGTGCTAACAAATGAAATTAATGCATTTCTCTAGAGAAATAAAATGTCATTAGTTTCGCTCGATGAGCTCGCCCGGCGCCGCAACGAGAGGGTTTTCTCATAAAAACGTAATTTATTGTCTTGGATATATATATCTTGAGACTTTATAGATCGGTTGCATTGTGGATTTTAAATTGCGTTATTTTTATATCGAAGTTAATTTCACTTGTCTTATAATTAGTTTGCTTTCTTGTTATAACACAACGTTGTTAGAAGCAGTAAATTAAATTATTCCTATAGGGCTGCTACAAACGTACGTAAGATTGACAACTAAAGTATCAAAACTAGGTGGTTCAGTAGAGAGAAAAAATTATAAAATCAATCTCTAGGTTAATGCATCATCTTTTATGAACTTCTTTGTTATTTAACTCAATTAAGTTTCGATAGGCTTTAATTGGTATTCTATAATATAGCCACATTTTACACAATTAACGTTAGTATTTTAAAATGATAACCATTTTTTTGATTTAAAATGATGAACATTTGTGTGATTATATAATTTATAATGTAGTCTATTATTATTTTTTTTTACATATTAAAAGTTGAAAAATATATTGGTAATATTATTTAAATCTATAAGTTTCTTTACGTAGTGGTACTGGTTGATTCATGCTACACCTAATTTTACCTTAAAATCATCAAAACGAAATTGTCCCTTTTTAACAGGTGTGTTCTTAAAATAGATATTTTCCCCGTGCCAATTTAATAAATAAAATAATTTTGTAGCAATGAAACCATAAATGAGGCTAAAAATTATTAGGATCAAAACATATATTATATATAATATAATATTTCTGAGAGATATGCCAAAACGAGTAACTAAAATTAATAGGTACAATTGAATAAAGTTTAAGTATTGTGGGATTTTCACGTATGTAAAAATGTGGTAATATATACCTGCAATAAAAAGGGTCAGACAATTGAGCAATACTGAGGAATATTGTGAAATACATAATAATGGCCGCAATACAAAAGCTCCACATGAACGATAATGCCGCATTTTAAGAACGGCATGTAAATAACGGGCAAAGTCGGAACATACTATTACTGCTAGGCCCAGTTATGTCTTATTTTATCTAAATCCCACTTTGTGTCCCCAGTATAAATCGTGTACTAAGGCACACACTGCGTGAGCATTTTCTTATTTTCTCCACAGACGTGCCAAGAACTGTAAATACCTACCCTTTCGTGCCCTTCTTATTTCAAAAAAAGACGGTTAAGTACAAATATACGATTTGGTTTCACTGATTATTGAACTAGGGCGTCTACTGTACTATGGCGGAAAATAAATTGAAATTTAACTTGAATACTAGTTAAATTGCATTTGTGAAAGCAAATGTCAATTAACTAATTTAACTAACGTTGTTGGCGCAGCGACTCAAAATGAATCTTGGCCTCCGAACAGATCTTACGCCACCGCGCCTTATCCTGCGCCACCTCCTGCCAGTAGCAGAATTGAAGGTTGCGCAAGTCATCCTCGCCTCACAGGACGTCGTCCAGTTGGGCGACCCACATACACTCTCTTGACTGCGCGATCCTCCCCCATCCACTCAACGTGGCTCAGCCAACGAAGTCGGTGAGCCTTAGTCACTCCAATGTCAATTACAATCTGAAAATCAATTATATATTGTAATTTATTAATGTGTCTATTAAGGGGTACTGATACTGATCAAACTAATCTACATTTGTATAATTCACAAAATACATATAAAAAGTATATCCACTGTTTCCGCCAAAAGTCTCATATGTTAGTTATTTATATATCGTCCTCTTTTTCTACATAGACTATATGCCTAGTAATTATCTTCATCCACTTAACTTGCCATGTAAAGTAATTATTTAAATAAATGATCCAAATTATATTACTGATCAATTTTCGACTAGGAACCTTTTATATTTTCCTACTTAAAGTAATTTAATTAAATCTCAATAATATGAATATGCTGTTAGAATTGCTTTAGTGATTTCTGTTTATTACGTTAAATTTACAAATATTATTTGCATTGTAATGTTAATGTATAATTGATAAAGTGCAAATGTACTCGTATGTAGCAAGTTCTCGCTGAAATGTTTCATAAGCATTTTCAGTTTATCCCGACATTGCAGGAAGGTCGCATAGCAGCAGGCAAGCATAACGAGGAAGTGCATTTTGAAAAATGTGTTTCGTTTGTGAAACATGGAGGTAGATTGTGATATTGGAGCATTGCCATTGCAGTAAAAGTGGAAATAAATCTACTGGGACGCGTTTGCCGGCGAATGACCTAGATCAAAAAAGTAGCCAGACCGCATTGCTCGAAGCTTAGTTCTAAATCTCAAATCTAAGAAAGTTTACTAGTAAATGAACGAAAATGTTATCGATCCGGCGGCGTGATTAAGATTTGCTTAATAGAATTGCATATGTATGTAATTAATTATAAGCAGCACTAGCTTGGCAGCATAGCAATAATATCTGGTAACTCATAAAGCGAATACTTCGCTTCACTATTTACATCACTAAAACGTCTGATTAAATAATAATACTTTGCCACAATATCTTATTATTATCTTTTCATTATGAATAAAATATATAATATTAAAATATTTAAAAACACATCAGTAAGGGGAACCAACTATGCTGATAATTTTGTAATAATAATGTAATGTGGGACGACGAGTGATGGTACTGCTGCTTACACAATCAATGGTCGCAGGTTTGATTTTGCTCTACATGTATTTATTCCAAATCCGATATCCCGTCAGTTTGCATTGGAAAAGCGTGGTGGGTTAATGTACGTTTTTCTAGAAATAGGAAGACGAGTGCTAAGAAGTATATATATATATATATATATATATATATATATATATATATATATATATATATATATATATATATATATATATATATATATATATATATATATATATATATATATATACTTTTTCTGTGAAAAAAATGTAATGTGGCTATTGATATACTAGAACCAATAATAGAAGTGAAGCCACCGGACATCGTTATCCGAGAAAATTAAAATGGTAACGAGCTGTTCCCGTTTGTTGGAGACTCATAAGTCTATTGGAGTAGACGAGTGTTGGAGTGGAGACCGCTGTTTGATAGACGTAGCTCGACGATTTGCGCTGAGTGCCTGGCAAAAACTAGATGCTCGAAGCTGAAGGTTAGGCTACGAGAGACTTTGGAGAGGCCTATGTCCAGCACTGGACAACGTTAGTCTTTTGCTGTCAATGATAATGATACCAGTATGGTTTAATTTCCATAAAATAATCCAAACATTTATTTAAATATATGTACATACGAACTAATATAATCAAGACATATTTATCTTCTCGAAACCGAACTAAGCTTAAGTCGTATGTTCAAATGTTAGACATCAAGTGTAATTGAGAGAGAACCGTCCGAGTCTTTAGCAATGACTAGATACGGGCCCGGAATAATTTCTAGCCAAATAGAACAGCTATATTCATATATCACACGATACCGACGACAATACAGATCACTGAGTTTATTGTTTCTCTAGGCCTCTACCAATGTTTTAGTCGAGGTTTACGATTGGAGGCAATTCTTCTAATCCATTAGGTTGTGTGATGTTCATCTTTTATGTGGATACTACCACCGAACGTCTCGCGAAAAGCGAGTAATGTTGCCTAAATTATTTCTAGTGGGGTTTTTACGATAGCCGTATCTTTTTACACGCGCGTTATGGTTAGATGTGTGCACATAATGTTTAGCTGTACTTACAAATACGAGATGTGCGTCCATAAATTGAATTCGTGAGACGAATCGCATCATTCAAGTTCATATTATAACACTATTATTTTGATATACTTGTGGAAATGAGTTCTTTCAATATATTTATATATCTGTCAATTCAATCAAATATGTTTTACCTATAATATGAAATAAAAGTCGCGGAATTGTATTCAGAATATTTTGTAGTTAATGTATTTAACAAATTCCACATCATTTTTATTTTAACACTTTTATCGAACATTTATTAAGATTAAGAAAAAACATTACATAAAACATTTCATAAAATTAAGAAAAAAATTATAGTTTTGTGTATAAAGGTAGGTGTTTAAATCTTTTTTTAAACGTAATAAAAGAAGAATAGTAGAAAGGAGTCTATAAAAGGTTATTTTCCCGTATTTTTATCGCTCTTGTTGTATAAAGAATAATCATTCATTGATGGAACAAATTTTATCAGTAAAAATATAAAAATGTACAATTTCTCTGTGTATTCTTTCTGTATAAAGTCGAAAGCAGACGAAAGTTAAAACAATCGAGAACATCGAGTAAGTTCGACAAATTATAGTGTAATCTCGGACGGGTCGCGCCGCCGAAGCAGCGCCACTAAGTCTGGCCTTCGAGATCATTGACTTTCTTCTTGCAAATAACGCCTAGATTTTTTCTACTATTCAATACGATCCAGAATAAAACTTTTGTTTAAATTCTGGGTCACGCATGCTTAAAATAACGTAGGCAACATATGGTATATTTTGTGTTTCAGTTTCCAGTACTAAATAAGGCAA